>JARHVA010007402.1:660000-672500 GCA_037957365.1 Torreya grandis
ATGGTTCCCCCACTAATATGGTACTTATCTTGAAATATCTTAAGATCACATTGGTAGCTTACCCAAATTGTGTCATCAATTAGGATGTAATGGTTGTAGACCTACCCCATATTTTTCCTTATGCCTATCTGGGGACTTTACTTCAAAAATCAAGGGGTATTTATCCTTTGATTGGTCATACATGGTTTTAAAGACTAGATATGGGACTAGGGTCACTATTAGGTGAGAACCTATCTCTAGGTTCCATCTAGAGTCCTATATGCCTAACCTTACAAACATAAACTATACCATATTTGATGAGGATTAGAATGTTAGTGAACAAGAGACTCATGACCCTCTTAAAGGCATTTCAGACTTATACTTAGATGAGTGGGAAACTGGCAATCATTGATTTAATCCCTATAACAATAGTGAAGAATAATATTTAGGGGTGTATTATATGCATGAGGAGGGTGTTTTTATGCCTTGCTTAACTAACACCACTCAAGAGGAAAATGGCCTATAGAATTTATTCTTTGATGGATAAAGGTCAAATAATGGTAGTGGAGTTAGAGTCATGTTGGTTTCAACCTCAGATCAGAAGTATGATTTAGCTATAAGATTTCAATTTATTTTCACCTCAAACATAATAAAATATGAAGCCCTTTTGCATGGTTTGTAAGAGGCAAGAATAATAGGTGCTATACTTCTTCAAGTCAAGGGTGATAGTGAGCTCATTATGAAATAAGTGAGTCATAAGTGTAGTCAAGAACCATCATTTTAAATATTAAAAGCATCATATATGGGATCTCATATAGGACTTCTTAGCATTCAATATATAGTCCATACCAAGAGAGGAAAATCAACATGCAAACAGGCTTGCAGACATTGGAGCTCATTATGAGATTGTGGAAGGAGTCAAAGATATCCAAATTCAAGATAAGGTCAAGGTCATATGTAGGCTAGTTGTACTTGACAGTGAGGTGAGTTAGTAGGTATTTGACACTAATGACCAAATTATATGTTTTTTTATGTAGGAGGCATAATCATTCCATAAGAATCAAAACAAATTTCAACATTAGTATGACGATTAGATAGTGCAACTGAGATCTAACAAGCTACATAAGGGGATTGTGATAGTATAAAGCATATTTAATGAAGATGACCAAGTGATAAGAGGAAAGGAATTTATTTCAACCAAGGAGGAACACTATGAGAGCATAGAGATATTGAAAGGTAAATTTTTGAAGTTAGGAAAGATCAACATATCAGAAGATAGAGTTGTATTTATTGCTTTATGTCAAGAATTCTCTAATGTATTTTCACTGGAATATAATGAGTTGAAGGGTTTTGATCCATAACTTGCACAACATACCATTGAAATAGGGAGAAATGTAAAACCATTTAGGGAAAAACAAATTCCTATCAATCCAAAATTGGAGGATTTGGTGAGAAGGGAGTTATTTAAGTTTATTGAATCAAAGATATTATTCCCCATTAAACATTCCTCATGGCTTGTGCTAGTGAGGAAAAAGAATGGGGAAATATGTTTGTGTGTTGACTTTAGGGACCTCAATAAGGTTTCCTTAAAATACCATTACCCACTACCCTCAATGGATCAAATTATTGAAAAGGTGTTAGGTTCTTAGAGGTTCTCATTGCTTGATGGCTACTCTAGTTATAATTAGATTATGGTCAAGGAATAAGATAGGCATAAGACTGCCTTCACCACAAAGTGGGGAACTTATGCATATATGAAAATGTCCTTTGGACTATCCAATGATGGAGAAACTTTATAGAGAGTGATGGATGTTTATTTTTAAGGTTAGATCAATGACAAGGTGCTCATATACCTAGATGTTATCACTATTTTCTCAAAGAACCCAAATGATCACATTGCTCACTTGAGGATAGTATTTGAAAAAAATAATGCTTGGAATATCATTGAATCCTAAAAAATATATATTTTGTGTTCATGAGATAAGGTTACTATGTCATTTAGTGTCCAAAGATGGACATTCCATATATCCTAAAAGAGTTGAGCCCATATTATCCTTACCCTTGTCAAAGCACAAGAAGGGTCTGTAGAGTTTCTTAGGTAAGATTAATTTTATAAGAAGGTTTATCCCAAGCTTTGTAGAGCTAGTCAAGCCTCATAATCACATGTTAATAAAATTTGAGGAGTTTTTATGAACCAAAGAAATTAAGAGGATTTTTTAGGCCATCTCTCAATCCCCTACACTTATTAATTATAATTTAACAAAGAATTCTACTTTCATGCCTTCTCTATGTTGGATGTAATCTTTGCCATGTTGATGCAATAAAATGAGAAAGGTTTAAAATAGAGTATTGCTTTCTTTAGTTAGGCCTAAAATGGGTATGAGGAAAGGTATACATTTTTATATAAACATGTCCTTTCAGTAGTGAGAGGTTTGAATAATTTTAGGCACATAGTCTCTAATATCAAGATCATACTCATGGTAGTACACCCAGGTATTAAAGAGTTTATGCTCAATAGATACCTCAATGAGAAAAGAGTTATATGGGTGATAAAATTCATGAGTATGACCTTGAGGTTAGATTAACAAAACTTGTAATGGGTATAGGGTTATGTGAGCACGTCGTAATAAGATGTAAAATAAGTCAAATACCAAGTGTTCACTATCCATGATAGCCAATAGGTAGCTGTAGATAACACACCTTTCAGTTGGACACATGATATAATTAGATTTATTAGGTTAAGCCAATGTCATATGTATCTAGATAGATCCAAGAGAAGGAACTTAAGGTTGTAAATTATACCTTATATCTTGATATATGGAGTACTTTTCAATAGAGATATAGAGGCATGCTTTTAAGGTGTGTGGAATCATGATAAATATACAAGCTACTTGAATAGTTATATGATGATTCAACTAGTGGGAACTTTTATACCAAGACCATATCCTTTTATCCTAGAATGTTTAGAGATGCATACTCTTAGGTAAGGAAATTCCCAAAATGTGTAATGTCCATTGACAAGTAGAAACTAGTAGCCCTTCCCTTACAACCCATACGAGTATAATAACCCTTAATGAAATGGGGCTTAGATTTCATAGGGATGATACAACCCCTTAAATTAAAGGACATAAATGGATATATATATATATATATATATATATATATATATATATATATATATATATACACACACACACACACACACACACACACACACACACACACACACATACTACTTTACAATATGGGTTGAATCAATACACACACACATACTACTTTACAACATGGGTTGAATCAACTTCCCTCAAGGAAGCTAATGAAGATTCTATTTTGGACTTTTATGATAGTCTTATGACCAGATTTGGTGTACCTTCTACAATAATTTCTATCAATGAATTAGCCTTCAACTATAAAAAGGTATGTGAATGGTATATTTCACATGTAATTTACCTCAAGGCATCTTGTAGTTATTACCCATAGGGTAGTGGACTTGTAGAGTCCACAAATAAGAAATTGTTAAGGATTATCAAGAGAAATATGGAATATAATCAAAGGGAGTGGTATACTAGATTGAGGAATTCCTTATGGATAGAAAAAGTGACACCTAATAAATATATTGGATAGTCCCTATACCTTATTTTCTATGGAAAAGAATCAAAACTTCCTATATCTCTTGAACTTCCTACATTATATCTTGCACATCAACTTGAGATCTTAGAGGATGATTCTATGTAGATAAGGTTGAATGAGGTAAGATAGATAGAGGAGATAATGGAAACTACTATAAACATTATTTGGTCCAATAATAATCAAGTGAAGAGGTCATTTGACAAGAGAGATTCCTCAAAGACATTCCATCAAGGTGATATAGTCCTCAAATAGGATAAAGACTATGTAAAACTAGGAAAGCACTCTAAGTTTGATAGTCTTTAAAGTGGGCCTTATGTTATCATAAGTTGTAGGGAGAGAAATGAATTTGAGCTTGATAGGTTAAATGGAGGGAGAATTGCCATCCCTATCAATGATAGGTATCTTGACTTTTTATACTAGTGTTGTGTCATGATATTTGTACATAGGTAGAGAGGTATATCTTTACCTCCAAGTGCTCTTACACATTGCTTTATTTGTTTTTTTTATGTTGTTAAGGTATTTGTTTGGTGTTTTTTTATAATTTATTATTATTTGTGTGTCTCATTAACTTAAATTGTTTCTAAGAGTCAAAAATAACCTTGTTATAAGTAATATGTCATTTCTCTAATCATCATGAGCAAGCTTGATCAAATTATAGGTTTCATGACCAGTAGGCTAGTCAAGTTACCTGAGTCACCATAAATGTTGGTACATTTATAGAACTATAAATTGGCCAACCCTATAGTTTAAAAGGTCATGATATATGTTTATATTCTACTTTCTAGTCATGTTGAAGGCATTCAAATCATGTATAGTTAATTTCTTTTATGGTCATATTTCAATCCTATCCTAGTAACCCTTGAGTGAAGTATTACATGAAAAGGATGTTTTCCATGATGTGTCTTTACACTAAAAATTTAGTGTCTTGGTACATTTTCTATCTACATATACAATCTTTGAAAAATGATTTAGTAGTGCAAAATGTACCTAAGAATGTCACAATTAATCTATTATAAATAATCATTTGGGTTTAAATGATCCTAAGGTTGAATGCAAATCCAATGAAATGTGTTAAATCATTCCATGAAGATATAATGGTACAAGTAAAAGTCAAAAATTTCCTAAATAAAGATTGATGATTCAAATTCGTATGTACAAGCTAAGATTAATGATCCACATTTAAATATTAGGACCCAAGATCAACAACATATTTTGAGCCATGAAAATAAGATACATTGGAGTGAATTTAATCATGTAATCAAATATAAATAGTGAGATTGCAATTAAAAAATTATAGGATCCTAAGATTTAATGTACCAATTACAAATGGCATGATCATTGAAAATAAACAAATCAATATTGTGCATTTAATCAAGTAGAAATAGATAAATGACACATGTTTAATCACTCTAAGGAGATATATGATGTGATTAAGGTAAAAAGTTCAATGATATCACATTAAATTTTAGGTCAACATGTGGTATGAGTGAAAGAGTAGATGAAGCGATAATGAATCTATATAAAGGACATGGTGGTGATAAATATTTGAATCTATGAAGCCTAGTTCAAGGATCAATGGCCAGCATTAAAAGTAAACCTTTGAGAGTAAATACAAAATATAAAGTGTGATCAAGATTATATTAAATAATGTATTTTATAAAGGATCCTAATTAGTTAAGAGATATTAAAAGAGCATCAATGCAAGGAGAAGTGGGAGAAGGAATAGTGTGACTATTACAACTATTTTTTTAGGAAGCCCTGATCAATTAAGAGTTTTTAAGGAGCATAAATTTAGGGTAGTTTTAACTATTATTTTGAGTGGATTTGAGATCAATAATGACCCATTAAATTCCAAAATTTTCCCTTTCCATCTTTTCTTTCTTCCTATAAATGTAGTCATTGAGCTCTTAATTATCATCCCTTGGCTACGTATAACAAACCTCTGCTAAAATCACATAGTAAACTCTTTTGAAGCAATATAAGGAAATTTCATATTCTAGTTTAATTATAACTATACTTTATTTAATTTTGATTTATAGAATTTATGTTATCTATTCATCATCTATAGGTCCTTTATGTACCTTGCTTTAAGACTATTAGTTTCTTCTAGTTTGTGTCAAGTGTTATATATTGAGGTTTTTGTTGGATATATTTAACCCACATAAATATCCATTTCCAAAAAATAGTTTGAGTAGATGACACAAGTTATAGATGGAATGAGTTTTCCAAAGATAAAATGTCACTTACAAATATTTTGAAAGACTTTAAGCAAGATTAAAGCATGCATTGTCAATATTTAATAAATAGGTCTTGAAATAGGTCTAGGATTGTAAAATGAAGAATACCAATAAGTTTTCATAGTGATTAAATAATTTAAGATCATGTATTAAGTTTCAAAAATTATTATAATTCCATTATATCCTTCTAAAAGAGACAAAATTTAAAACACAAGTCCAAAAGAACTAGACTATTATAGGAACAACATGCATAAATATACTGGTTAGCTTGATTTTGCATTTAATAAGTATGTTTAGAAATCCTCTTATGGATAAAAGACCACATGGACATGAATTTTTTCATTCCTAGATCATCCTATACAAATTTCATAACTTGATTAGTTGTCTATCTGAAGTTATAAAGCTTCAAATTTAGACTTGTAGAATGAAAAGTGCATGGGGGCATCAAGTTTAAGCTTCATGAAATATCCATTTGAATTCAAATATTCCAAGGTTTAACATGAGAGTGACAAGTGTCCAAATATCAATAACTAAGGTCAAGACCCAATGGTGAGTAGTCAATCTCATAGTGTCAGTGTGTACCGAATATCTAATAGTGCATATTTGATTATATAAATTAGATCAATAGTGAGCATCAATTAAAAAGGTCAATGTAAACAAGAAGCTGATAAGTGTCAATGTCTTGAGTGTCTTGACAAAGATATAAAAGTATGTATTAACTAAAAAATTTAGTGGGTATAGGAAAATTAATGGGGAACAATGAGTCAACAAATTAGTGGATCTCAAAGGATAATAAAAAGCTTCCAAGTATCAAAAAATCATTATACTGGTAGAAGATATATGGCTTGCATTTATTCATATAGAAGCATATCTACTATGTGTGAGAGTTTAAAGAGTTAGTAGGATCTTACAGAATAAATAAAAAGTTGATTGTTGGCACAATATGAGAGGTACAATTCAAGATTGATGATCAATATTAAAAGTCAAATAGAGTGGGTCCAAGTAGATCAATGTTTCTCATTCAATCACAAGAAAGCATATCGACTATCAATATTAAATGTTGAAAGATAGGAGATTTAAAATGGATAATAATTATGACATATGTCAATAAAATGAATTCCTACAAAGATCATCCTATCACCATTAGAGCTTAGTCAAATACCACTAAAAGGACATAATGATATAGTTAGGGTGATCAATATGAAACTTTGTTTTGAAGATTTGTAATATATAGGATCTATCTTTTAGGGTTGTAGTATGGTTTTGTAATTTTGATTTTATTATTTAAATAATACCTATGTATATGTTGAGTTATTAGTTTCCATAAATGATTAGAGGTAGGATAGGTCTATTTAAGCCTAATAGAGATCAAGGAGGCTATGTAGTCTATAGGTTTGCATCGATATAAAAGCTATAGGAAAACTAATAAAGGAGATTGATTTTTCATCTATGGAAAAGAAGGGGTAGATAAATGGTTATTGAGAAGTATCTCATCATTATATAAAGCTATATTTCTAAAAAATAGCTACTAAGACCATACTTATGCATGGCTCTATCAAGTACATGGATATAAGGACATTTCCCTCATAATAAAACAAGCATAGATGGTATAGAGTCCTCAAATGGAGATTTGTTTGTTAGAACAAGTAGCTATAGCATTTAAAGGGTTTTTAGGGTGCCTAAGGGTTTTACTTCCTAAGAAGGATCATGACTCACCACCTTTGGCAACTATTATCTTCTAGTGCATTTCTATCATCTAATGATAATATTCAAGGGATATTGGGACAAATAAAAAGATAAATTATCAATTAAAAACTACTTCTAATTTGATCAAAAAGGTGGCATCTCAATTAATGACTTTTGTACTCATGTTCCCTCTTCTTTCCTTTTCTCATATATTACCTATTCTTTCCATTTTGGAGGCTCTCTCTTGGTTTTAATAAGAAAATTATCCCTCACTTTTGATAGGAACTCTCTCAATTCTTTAAGATTAGATACTCCCATTTGATAAGGCTAGACCATGTCAAAAATTTTATTAAGAATTATTTAAGCTAATAAAGATTTTTTTTACCTATCTCTTACTCTTGATATGCGTTTAGTTAGTTTGTGTATGATGGCATTATGAAGGAGAATCTTCCATTCCCATTGTCCTTATTTCTTGACTATTTTAGGGTGTTGTCTAGTTTATTATAGGTCTACATTTATGTTCTTAATACCACTAATGTAAGCTTTGTGTGAGCCTTAGAATTCCTCTTAGCTTCATTCATTGCTTCCTAGACCTTGTGTATGAAATACTTATGCAATTACCTAGATTTTGAGATTGTGTGATCTAGTGTTATCATATACTTCTTTAGTATATATTTCATGCTTGTGTGAGCTCTCATTTATTTTGATGCATCACCCTTTTATCCTTATTAAGAGACTTTTACCCCTTCTCTAACCCTTTCCTTAATGTAAACATTATTTTAGGTGATCCATCAAGAGGAATCCAACCTTATCCATAGGTTCAACCCCACCATAGGTAACCCATATCATGGGGTTATTACCATAGTGTAGATCAATTATAAAGGGCCTAAATAACCCTCTCCAAGGGTGAAAATTGATGACACAACAATTTATGTTGAAGTTTCATAAGTCCATAGTGTCTTACATAGACCTATCTCTTTCTATCCTTGAATTTGTAGGTCTCTTTTCAAGTTTTATACAAAATACTCATGTTCTGAACCGTATCATATAAAATGATCAATCATTGTCCCCATTAGATTCATTAGTAGTCATGAAAGTGTCCTAGTTAATATTGTATCATTGAATATTTGGTGCATCACCAAACTTAAATTAGGTTTGCATTCATGTATTTTCTCTACTTTTCATCCCAATAGATTAAGTTTTAAGAAGAGAGATTCAAATTATCATATCTGACGAGCTATCCTTGTTTAAACACTAGATGTTTGAAGAAAAATTGGGTAGCCCACAACCTAGGGTCATTATCATGTTGGTCTAGGTTTGATAGTAGGACTTGAACACTTCTACTTTTTCTTAGGGTGTAGCCTAAGTATCTAATAATTATAACATCAACAATTGTATGTTTTAAAATGAATGAGTACAAGTAGAAATCCTTCATGAAATATGGACTAATTTGTATTTTTGCCTGAGATATTACATCTTTAATGTCTTGAAAAGACTTATGGGCCTCATCTATCTATTATATTTTGGCATCTTACTTGATCATTTCATTCAGGGGTCTAATAATCTCTACAAATCTTGAGATGAACTTCTTTATGAAGTTGATCTTTCCAAATAATGACTTGAGCTCCTTCTTGTTGTTTGGTGGTACAATACTATAAATTCCTTGAATTTTATCTAGATAAATGATGGTCCCATCTTTTATGATGATATGTATTAATATTTTTCCTTCAGTCACTCCAAATATGCTCTTTTTAGGGCTCAGTGAAATATCAAACCTTATACATCTCTTGAATATTGACTAGAGGTATCCTACGTGGTCATTCCTATTATTTGAAAACATAGTAAGATCATCCATATAGATGATTATGCATTTAACTATTAATTCTTTGAATTCATAATCCATGACATGCTGAAAGTTAGATCTTACATTTATTAGGCCAAATGGCATCCTCTTATATACATAAGTTCCCTAGTTCATAGTAAACATAGTCTTCATCCTATCCTTTGATTGTACCAGTTGCTAATTATATCCTAAAATTCCATCCAAGAAAGACATCATTTCAGAACCACTTACTATCTATATCAACTCATCCAAAGAAGGTACAGGATAGTTGTCCTTTTTAGAAGATTTATTCATGTTTTTGAAATCAACACATAATCTAATCTCATTATTCTTCTTGACTGGGACCAAATTGGCCATCTATATAGAATGTCTAATTGGGAAGATGATTATGACACTTAATAAATTTCCACTTCTATTTGAATGAGATGTTTCAAGATAGTATTGATTGGTCTTTACCTCTATCTGAATGGATTATGGTCTAGTTTCATAGGAATTTTATGATTAATGACCTAAGGGTCATAAAATTTTAATTCTTCATAAGTCAAAGAAATGGCATCTCCATATCGAGTGATTAAATCCCTCACTCATTATATTTATTATAGGGTACAATTGAGGCTAATTTTAACATAGCATGGACTATGTTCATCTCCTAAATTTTTCCTTTTGAATTTAGACTCATTGACCTCAAGTAATCTAAGTTGATGAGCTTGAGGATCTATGTCAAATGGTATTTATAAGGACACCAACCAATTTGGAATACAATTTTATTTGAGCTAGATAATACCTTCCTTGTCTAAACCTTTTTTACAAAGATGATTAACTTCCTTTTCATTAATGATTTGGGACTCAAATTTCCCATAATTAGTTAAAAATTGAATAATCTACTGATCATCATCAAAAAATTGGATTTGCTATATTTTTAGGAATAGAGGGACAAGTTACTAGCTCAATAGAGAATCTCTTTTCTTTAGATTCTTAAAGAGGCTCCAAATTAGCAGTAGTAATAGCTAGTGAATCTACATCTTGATTTTACTCTCTAAGATTTGATACTATGTTTAAATATTTAAATCTCTCAATTAGGTCCCAAGCTCTATGTTTGTACATTCTCAAATAAATATCTTGCACTAATTTTTATTTTTACCTAATTGACCACCAGCTCTGAATCACCAAACTATAGCACCTACTTTACATTTTTCTTGGGTGGAAATTATAATCCCAAAATTAAAGCTTCATACTCAAACCTATTTGTATTACAATGGAACTATAATCTATATGCTACCAATAATTTCCTTGCCTATAAATCAATCAGTTTAATTACTATTCTTGATCCTTCTATGGATCTAACACCATCAAATTGTAAAATCCATAGCTAATTTTAACCTTCAAACTCTAGCTCTTGTATTTGATTTTGCATAGTGAAAGTGTAGATACCAAGGATAGGAGATTCATACTTTAAATATTCATTCTTTATGTTATACTCTCTGATAGGATATATCCATTGAGCATTTTGGACTAGTCCCCACTCATAAACAATCCATAGCCTTTAGGTATGTCCACTATGATGATATCAATGGTCATATAGACTCATGGTTCAAATTCTACTTAAATACACACATTTGTTAATTCTCTAACCAATGGTACCATTATTTTATCTAGTTGCAAAACTATTCTCTTTGAAGAGCTTAGAGTTAAACCAAGATTTTGAAATATGAAAGTGGGCATGATAGTTTTCAAGGATTCATAATCAACTAAATAGTTATGACTATTCTTACCAAATGCTCTGATAGTCATCAAAAAGGGTGGAAATTTTGGCTTGATTTTATAGACGACATTGGTGTGAGTAACATTTGCTTTATCTATAGATGTTTTGGTTATTTACACAAGGGTCTTCCCAATAATATAATTTTATATCAAATCTTTATTTTTAGTGATCTAAGATAACTCATGAATATTTATATTTTATTTGATATTATTCATTTCTTCAACAATGTTTTATCCTCCTTCACTTTGTTCCTCCATGTTTTAAGGCTAGTCATTCCCTCTTGGGGGAGGTGGATTGTTTTCGGATTTAGGATTGGGTGGAATTATTTTGATATTTGGAATAATATACATTTTTAATGGTTTTTTATTCCTTATATTTTACCCACCACTCTAGAATTTCTATAAAGTGTGAACCTTTTCATTGTTGTCTTTTGGTATGTTGTCATATTTGCATCGAAAGGGAAACTCATAAGTTTCAAAGAACATTATAGTACTTGAAGAGCAAAGATTCTAATGGTATTATAGTGGATTATGCATCTAGTCCTATCTTACCACTTCTCTTTGAAATATTTCAAATTTTTCATATAATTCAACACAATCAAGCTCACCATGATGATAAGTATTATGAATTCTTCACCAATTAAGTAAAATTATTTCTATCATGTTGATCTCTAGAAGTTTGATATATTACTCCATGTTGTTTATGGGCCTAATGAATGGTATATTATATTTTGGAATCCATTATTTTTATTTCCATTTGGGGCATTAACATTAACCATCTTTATTTGCATGCCTAAGAAGTCATTGCTCAACTTTTAAACCAGGTTTTGAATAGAATCTAGATCTACCTTTATAGATTTAGGAACCTGTAGAAAAACTATAGAAGACATGACCAATGTTAATTTTGTTTTTAACCATTTCCTTATGCATGATTTTTCAAGAAACTATAGTTTATCTATGTTGGATGTGCTAGTAGAAGCAACATGTAGATCTAGTTCTGATTGAACATAAGAATGTTTTTCCTTACATATGGAACTAGATTCAATGCTGGGAAGTCATTGTTGATGGTAGGTATGTTAGGAACCTAAGGATTGAGATACATAATAATGTTTATGGTTTCTTCATATGCCAATTATATGTTTTCAATAGTAGCTACTCTTCTTAAGAATATTATAGTGATTGGTTCTAGAGCATTCTTGTGTATCTTCAATGCTAATGTTTATTTTGGTTTATATATTCATCTTAACCACATGTACATATTTTGAAACCTTGCATTGAAAGCCTATATGGGTTCAATAAGCCCCATCTTCATATGAGTGAAGTGCTCATATAACAAACTAGGACTAGTGACCTTTCCAAATTGT
>JARHVA010007402.1:677500-685000 GCA_037957365.1 Torreya grandis
GATCCTATTAACCATTCGAGTAAAACATATGATCAAGATCCTCTTCAATGGTGTTACATAAAACATAGGTCTCTTTTAGGCATAGTCCTATAGTTAAAATAACACACCCTTTCGCTCAAATGTAAGAATAAGTATACCTATATTCTCATACTCTCATAATGTTTTATATAATAATGACAAATATATATTTTTAACTTATATTATATGTATTCAATAATAAATATTTCACTATCTACTCCTTAGGATACTTAGAATACTTCATTATCTAAAGTACCATGACTAGACATCCTTATACAATATTAATCAACTACTTATATCCTTACTAAAGTGGCATAAAAACCATTTGTTATAAAACTACCTATGTAAATATAAGAAATCCTTAGTAGATAGTCAATAAATGGAAACACATTAAAATATATAGACACAATGGTATTCATAATAGTAAGGAATATAAAGAATTTTATAATAGCCACTTTTTTCTTTATACAAATATAACAACTTATTTTTTACACCTTTCACTATATGGTCTTTGCCCAAAAAAATGGAAAACAAATATTACTACATCTAAATATATATAAACCTATACTATGAATATCAATATAAATGGTAACATAAAAATAGTTATATATATTCATGGTATTTAACTTTTTAGCAATGCATATATATATACATACATACCTATACATTTGCACTTCTGAAAATACATATACTTGTGTGTACCCATAGGTAGGTAAATTGTCATTTGATTCTGATTTCTTAAGGTGTATTACTCTTCATAGACTATAATCTAGTGAGCCATAGTTTACCAAATTATGTATTATATAAAGAGGGTCATTTTTAATACTAGATAAATCATTTTACTTTCAATTGATAATTAAAATATGGCCATAAATATTAAGATTTCACTATATCTTGATTAAGATGTATACCCAGCAATAGTGGTGAAATTGGGATTAATTATTTCAAACAAAAGTAGTATGACACCATTTAAGTATAGATAGAAGGGATTCATTCCAAAAATGGCTGTGACTTAGTTCAAATAGTCAACCTAACACAACAACTATGATTGATAACTAAACAACCAAAATAGTAAATAGTGACAACTTTTATTTAATATTGGGTATCAGCAAGCGTAACAACTGATAGTAAGTTAATGGAGTTTTTTGCATAGTTAATCTTTTAATTTTAATTATGTGGAGAATCAACAATTTTCAACAAGATGGGACATACAATTTCAATGAATCTAAATTGATCATTATATACATACATACATACATACATACATACATATATATATATATATATATATATATATATATCTGTGTGTGTGTATGTGTGTTCCAATAGTAGGCTTAAATATTTTAAAATACTTGCAGCAATCTTTAGACAGGAACCATCTACATTATGTCATTTATAAACAAAGATCTTTTAAAGATAATGAAATAGCTAGTAATATCAGAGCTACAACTAAGGTAGAGGATATATTTTTAATTCATGGTATGATCCATATATCTACACTAAGCGATCCTATTTCTAGAGGGTGATCCTATTTTTAGATAATTTATATTGTTAATATTAACTTAGGATATATTGTTAATGTATATCATATCAATAAATCTTTATATATAGATACATGAATTATTTATTATATTTAGTATATAATAATGTAAATAGAACATTATGGTAATTACCCTGGGTATTTAATAATTTACCAAATCATATAAACTAAGACAAATGACATAAATTGATTTTCTAAACATAGCTTACCAAAATCTTCATACAGAGTCAGTTATTAGAAACATTGATCTAATATGGAGTCCTAGGTATATGTTTTTAGTCATTTATTTAGTATAAATCCTATGTAGATTATTATCAAAGCTAAAATAATTATTGTGTAATTCAATGAATTCAACAATTTAACCATGAGTTAACTGCCTATCTGGTAGTTTGAGGGGATCACCCTCTGTGCCATCCTTTCTTCCTCCTTTCTCCATGGCTTTTCTTATTTTTAAATTCCCCCCCTCTGAATGGGTCATTCCTTCCCTTTATACAATATTATAGTTATTTTTTTATTCTTTAAAACTGATTCTTTGATTTTGTTTTATTTCCCTTTTATTTTTTTATTTTAACTTGCTTTATTCCCTTTGAAAGGGTTTTCCTCATTTTATTATATATATTCAAAAAGTTAATTATAACTTATTTAATAGTTTATAATATAATTTCAATAATGCTAATTTATTCTAAATTAAATGGTTATCTAGCAATAATTGTAAATCACTAAGTATAGTAATGATATTCCCAATTAGCATCATGATAACATGCTTGATTCCCACCATTACTATATTATATTTGTTGGTTGACATATGTCAGGTCTAAAAGCTAGTCATACCAAGATTAATTTAACTAAGCATTAATCACAACCATTAAATTATTCTAGACAACCATGCATAAATGACTTTTTAATTTAAAAAAAATCCAAAACATATATGATAACAAATTATTATGCATCTTACACATGCTAGTTATTTTTGGTGTGTGTGCAAGGTACTAGTCAATTTATCTATCCTCCTCTATCATCTCCATCTATGTCACTCTCTCTAATGATACTCTCCCCCTATCAAATTTTTAGGGTTGAGTTCTCCTACATCAACCTCACATAAAATAGGTAGTTAGACTATAATAGTCATGATATGAATAAAATATAACTACAATGACGAATCAACATGACCATAAAGTAAACATATACTTATAGCTAACTCATAGCAATATGATCATGTGGCCTAAAAATTAATCTACTACCCCATAACAATATATATCAAATATTAGTTTAAAATAGTCAAATATAAATTTGTCAACTATAGATATCCATAGATAATCTAACATGTTTGTCTGGTGAGGAAATAGGGATGTAACACCAATGACAACCCCTATAGACTTTAATTGAAATAATCTATAGGCTTTTGAATGAGTTGATCAAATTTGGCCTTACTGATCAAATTCTGTATGGTGTCCTTTACCTTGGATAATTTCAAGTCATCCAAAACTTGAATAATGAGAGCCTTGTGCTCTTGGTACTTTGGGATTAAAGCCTCAATAGATGTCAACCTTTCCAAAGCTTCTTTCATTTTGATGACTATTAGGTTGAGGACATTGGATGCCTCTAGTGGTGTTATAAGATCCAAGTGGCTATAAGCCTTATTTACTATATAAAAAGTGAGCTTTTTCAATATATTTCCATTAGATTTCAAAGAATGGAGCAATTCACGAGTCTTGGTAACATGTGGGGATAATTTAGCTCACATGAATTCTAATTCTTCTAAAGAATTGTAACATTTAGAAGATACTTCTTGAACCTCATCTTCAATGTTAGCTAGTATCTACATACTCTTCTTCTTTTCTTTCAATTATTCCAACTCAACCTCTAATTCTTGTCTATCCATCTTTGTTCCCTCATGGATTTCCACCATGGCATCATTTTGTGCTTTAGAAAAAGATATAAAATGTTTAGTATAGCAGGATTTCCATAATTTCCTATTTTACCTCTTTGTCAAAGAAAAGACCTCTTACCTCTCCTCAAAAATTAATTCCTTGCCTACATCATCTTCTAGCTTCCTCTTCCTCACCCTCTGAATGCTTCCAAATGGCTTTTCAAACAAAATTTTAATAGAGGGGAGCTCAATGATTTTAAAGCTAGGCATGTGTGAAGTCTTGGCCATTAATTCCATGACCCATGGAGGATGTGTTAATTAACTAACATCTATATCCTTTGAGGTTGTAACCATAACCTCTTCTTTAGCCTCCTTAACTATATTTCTTTCTTGTCTAATTTGATAATGGTGTCAAGAAAGGAAGGCTTGATGATCTTAGACAAATCAAATCCTCCAAACTAGAGGAGTGAATGCACTATGACTATTTGTGTCTTTACACTTTTCCCCTTACCTGAAGTTATAGTAATGGTATCTTATGATGCAATTGTGGATGGAATGGGGAGAGTAATTTGGGTGAATTGGACATGGATCTATGTGGTGGCCATGGTTGTTTCCACCTTCCTAGATGCCTTCTTCCTTTTCATTGATCTAATAGGGGTAGTACCAAAAGGAATATTGGATGGCATGGGGATGGAAAATGGATCAATGGTTGTGGTAGATGGAGAAATAGTAGAAGAATATTTATCAACCTTTGGGGTTAGTAAGGGATAATGAAAGAAAGAGGATTTTGTGAATGGATCATGAGAGGTGGAAATGGAAACATCCACCTTTGGAGTTTTCAAAATGGATGAAATAGACATATAACAAAAAATAGGAATAAAAGTAGAGAATATGTAAATGGTCTCAAAAACCTAAGTATCTATGGTGTGCTCCACATCTATTTCTTTCCCTTTATCATCTTCAAATCTCAAATCCTTATTTGCTTCTAGTTCTGATTCGTCATCAGAATCTTCTTCTTCTCCCTCTAAGTCAACTATTTCCTCTACTCCTACTTGTTGGGACATTATAGGTAGTCTTTGAGATTGTTTAATTATAGGACTATCTATGGGAGTATTAGGCTTCCTCTTATATAAAATGATAGTCTTTGGCTATGAGGAGGAGCCTTACTAGACTTAGGTAGTTAAGTCATATATTACTACCCTTATAGATGTAGGATATTGTACTTGGAGAATAGTTACAAGCATTGAAACTATACTAACATCTAGTTGTTCTTGTCATTTTTCTTCCTCATCAAAATAATCTATATTGATGGGGTGTCCTAGTGTTCCCCTACGGTCAAGCTTAGTCGCCCCTAGTTCTTTATTAATAGTCTTTAGTTTGAAATGGAGTTCTTGTTATGGATCCCATGGCTCCTTTAATTGATATATTATTTGTCCCTTCCAAAATTTTGAAGTTTTTCATCCTGCATAAAGTGGAATTCTACCATTTAATTCCCTCATAGATATTTATGATTCCTATTATATCACCCTCAAGTAATCCTCTTTTAAACCAAAAATTCTAGCTCTCTCCAAAACCTCCTCATCTTTTTGTGCATTCATAAATAAGAAGTCGTAAGGATAGTGCTCATGATTATAGGGGATATTGAAGCCATAGATATTATTTTGGAACATGCCATGTTGATCTTGATCCCTATGTGGGACTATGGGAAATTGGTAGCTCTTCCTCTTTCCACCCACATCTTTGAAGTATTTCCTCATTGTATATACCATTTTACCAATGACCATGTGGTGGCCAAAGAATATGATTTTCTTCACTATGGTTAGGTCCTTTATGTTCCCCTATAGTTGGAAATAAATTTCTTGCTTAGCCAATTTTTTAGGTACATAATTTTGGAGGCATAAGGAATGAACCTTATTTCCTAGATCATGATGATAGTGTAATCTAGATAGAAAAAATAATCCCCCCTTGTAGACAACATCTTCATAAAGTTGGCCTCAACCTTGAGCATTAGAGAACCATGTATACCTTGCCAAGATTGAGGATAAATTTCCTCTACAATCCTAACCATATTCTTAGTGTAAGCATAAATGTTTACAAACTAGAAATGATCATAGATTTTTTTATACAATTATGAGATGGGATCCATAGCTCATTGAGGACTTTGTAGATTTTTCCCATAATAACATCTAATAGATATGACATCATATAAAATTGGCTTATAGTAGGGGTCCACTTGTTTTTGTTGATGATTTCTCTCTTAGATTTAAATTGATAATTTCACCCAACGTGAACATAGAATCACTAGTTAGCATCATGTGTAATAATGGTACCTAGTCTAAATTGAGAAAATGGATATTGAGCATACCATAAAGTTTGTTGAATAGTTCCATGCCTATCTACACCCCCATATTTAACTTGTTAATATGATTGGGACCCTTAGGATTCATACTTTTAAATGAGATGGTTTCATTTTGAAGAATCTAGGAAGATAACACCTTTTTTATTATATTATCATGATTCCATTGGACTAATATGTGCTTGTCAAAATAAGCATCTAGTATCAGCAATGATAAATATCTTTGTAAATATGCTCCCATAATACATGTTATGACCATTGAGTTACCAATATGATGCAAAAAATCATCTTGTGTGACTTTGCCTATGACGAATGAATCTCAAAGGAGGTTGATGCATGGCATCAGCTTGGGCTTGGTTATAAAATAATGCAATCCCTATATTTAATTTCTAGAAAATTCTTGATGAATAGTCATTTACAGTGAGATGCATTTTGATCTAATTAAAATATGTCAATATATTCAATAGCATCCCATAATTTTGAATAATTTTCACACCTATTATTGCAAATGGAGACATCAAATATTATATCCATAAGCTCTATCAAATCCTTAATCAAAAATGGTGAGGGCATAAATTCTCCCCTAAATGACTTGGATGAAGATGCCATTTTTATTTTTGTTCAAAAAGAGGTGCTAATAATTTTCTCTACATTTTATTCATGATCTATAAATAATTCTCACTTTTACTAGTCATTGGTTTTACATGTAGTACCCTTGTCAGTAACTAGGGCCTTTTCTCATGTAGGCCTTTGTAAGCAATGAAGGATTCAATTATTTCATGTCACATATATATATTTTATCATTGAATTCTAGTTTGCGTGATATAAAAGCTCAATGTTCACCTATTTTGTATTTTTTACATTATTCAAATCTTTCATTAGTTCTAGTTAGTGAGTAGATTTAGAAAATTATTAGCAAGTATTTTCACTTTATTCGTATAATTATATTAATATTTTGGCATTTGAGAGTTAGGTATATAGGTTTTGTGTTGGGATAATCCTTTACAAAAGACCTAAACAAAAACCCCAAAGACCTAATCCCCTATAAGAGAAAATGTTCGAACAAAATTCCCAAAGTATATTTAAAGCTTTATGATCCATCTAACAAAATGTCAATAACAAAAAACTTGAAGACCTAAAATTCCAATAGATAAAATGTTCAAAAAAAATTCTAAAGATCCAAAACTTTCAATAAAGATAAGCCATTTCAAGATAATCACCTTAGGCAAAATGCCTGATGTAAAAACCTCAAAGACCAAATATATTTGGAACAAAAGTTTTGAAGAGCACAAAGTCACACTGAATAAATTTTGAAGAATTTTCTAATGGAAACATTCTAATTAATAAATTCCAAATAAGTCTTTTAGATATAAAAACCCAAAAACCAAACCTGTTGGATAAAATGTCCAAATAAAATTCTTAAACAAAAGGCTTAATGAATAATTCTTCGAATGAATTTATCCAAATAAACTAAGTCCCAAAAACCTACATGGTTTAAGAAACTCCCAAAAAGGTATTAATAGAGTTAGTCCATAAAATATGTAATACCATGCTAGATTCATCTAAGTATGAAGACTAAGGATCAATATGTTCAATTATTTACATAAATATATTGAAGAAAGGCTCAATGAATAAGGCCATAATCCAGAAAAAAAAGTGGGTCCCCTTTTCTTCAAGAAGAAAAGGGAAATGTTGGGTATAAAAAATTTATTAGTA
>JARHVA010007402.1:687500-691363 GCA_037957365.1 Torreya grandis
GGAAACATAATATATGAATGGTTCAATAATAGGGGTTGTGGCCTCTTTACATTTGCCTAATTGGATTGATATTGAAGATTCTTCCTTGGGACATTATTTAATGGATTAAATAAGTAGTTTTTTGTAATGAACATAATAATGGAGTATGTGGGGATCTTCCCCAAGCATTATTTTAAAGGCTATTGAAACTTTATATATTTAGTCTATAGACTTATCTTTTATTTTATTAATTTTATTTTTAAACTTATCCTTATTCACTCTTATGGAGAAGCTTTTAGAATTGGGAAAAATTAAATAGAGTTGTATTTCTTATATCAAAGGTAGCAAGAAGATATCTTGGCGATTTTTTGTCATTTGGTCATTTAGTTTTGGGAAAGATAAAATTTCCCCCTATTTTAGAGGCTAAGAATTTACAATGGGGATTTTTGAATAGGAAAAATCCTAAAATACCTAAGGAATTCAAAAATAATTACGTAATTTTGGAGGCTCTGTAGACTAGGGGGATTCACAAGGTTCATTAGAAAAATTCAATGGCATGATGGGCATGTTTTGACTCTAATAGTGAACTATTGGGAACAAATAACCCTTAACATCAATGGGGTCTTATTGGAGATCATAAAAGAGTTGATAAAACAAGTTATAGGGTTGGATATGGAGGGCACCAAAAATTCACAAAAATGGAAAAGACTAAAAAAAGAGGAGATTTTTCTATTGGAGGGAAAATCCTTGGAGATTATTTACAATGGATTTGACTGAGAATCACTACCAAGGCCATTTGGAGAAGTATATTTTCGTCTAATGTAATATATCACACTTTAAGTCTGGTTCAATGTGGTTCAATGGTCTCTTTCGTATATTTCTAAACTATTTTAGGTATGCAATCCCATGAACCTTCCTTTACACATTCTACTCTTGTTAAGAGTCCTCCATTTTTAAATATAAAAAGGTCAATTATCCTACTCCCAAATGTGAAGAGGTTGTATTTCTCATCCACAAATAATTTAAGGGGATGATTTAAATGACTCTATAAATTCCCAATACTCAAATTAAAAAAACTTGTGGATAAACATGTGGACATAATAAGAATTAAGAAGATGTGGATCAATTATCCTGATAGCATCTCCTCTAAGGTTACATAGGTTAATGTTTCTAAAAAAAATAAAGATAGTAGTATTAAAACATTCTTTTAAAGTGAAACTAAGGAAACTTTTGTGTCAGTCAATATTTTTTGTAAGAATGGTAAAATAGGGCATTCTACAAGGGATTCGATATTGGTTGAGGAGGATACGACCAATACATAGGATGTCAATAATCAAATAGAGTTGGGAAGGGTAATGAAGGAAACCCAACCCAATAAAATTTATTATAAAAAAAGAAGACAAGAGAAGAACCCAAGGAGAAAGGTAAAGACTCTATAAGCATCCTCATGATTTTAATGAAGATTTCAATATTTTAGTGGGTTATTTTAAAGGGAAACAAAATTATTTACAATATATGAGAAGAACTAGACCTAAAAAATCCATTATGCATTTGTTCATGAGGGAATTGATATAAATGAAATGGATAGTGAAATATTTGTATCAAGAGAATGAAATATTGGTTCAAACCAATTTTAATAAGGATTTTAATCAACAACTTTAGAATCTCTAGGAAAGGGTTGTTATGCTTCAAAATGAAAAATTAACAAGTTAAAAAATAATATTAGCTTTATGGTGAATTATATGATGTAGAATATGAATGAGGGGATATAAAATGTGGAAAATATTAGATCTCATCTAGGATATTTATTTGACATTAATACCCCAAGCAAAGACAAACGTAAATAGGTTTAGTGTAGTGGGTGTCATAAAGATGGTGACAAAGAAAATCTTATTCTACAAATTGGTTCAAGTCCTCAAAAAAAAAGAGTTGACGAGAAGATATTTTTGGAAATTTGGACATGGAATAGGGCTTCAGGTTTAAGTTTAGTTTCTTTTTTTCTCTTGGCATAACTTTGGTTATTTTTTAGTTGTATTTGGGTAGTGTTATAGATACTTCTAGTTTTGTTTGTTTTTTGTCTCTCTTGCAGACTATGGTGGTCCTTTAGTTTCTTTTTGGGTTGTAATTTTCATAGGCATTGGGAACCCTAGTTAAAAAAATCCCCCCTTTAAACTTAATAAAAAATTGCACTAACCATTACATTGGCATAATGATTATATTTTCATGTGATATTCTCAATTGAAAAGTTATTGAAATGTGCATGTAAACAATGTACCATATTTTTATTTGGGTATTAAACTTTTATTCTCTTATTTAATAAACATTTGCCACTTGATTAAAACCCAATTATTACTATACATATATCTTAATATATTTACATTGAATAAAATGAGTAGGTTACAATCCTTAGTGTAATGCCTCATATTCTATGATATTGTTTATATATGAAAAAACTAATTTTATTCAAATGGCATGGGCTCTTCTTATGGAGCTAGAAAAATAATTCATATGATAGTACCTAATACACATTTTGAACCATCTAAAAACATTTTCCATGTATCCTCATTAATATTATATGCTATGAAATCATTCATAAAATAATCTTTGAGTGGTGATATATCTTGTAATGGGGTGGTAACTAACTGATCTATGATTACTTGGAATTTTATCAATGTTTGAGATACAATATTTAAATATATTCCATGAGTAACATTACCCATTTATATATATTTCCTAAAAAATAAGGTTTTATATGATAAAGTTTAATGGATTATCCTTGATAATACCTTGAGTCTCATTATTAATTGTGTAGTGTCAAAAATTTTTGTGTAATGAATACAAGATCCAAACATGGAAGGAGAGTGTCCTTAAGAACTCAAGATATTCTTAACTCCATAACTATATAACCCAAGGTAGTATGGTATCATGAAATACCTATATAAAAATCTATCATATTATTTTGGTGAAAAAATGGTGCAAAAACTAGTGAATTTTTTTGAATCAACTATCATAAATGGAATAATATTCATTTATGGAATATAAATAGAAAATAACTAGTGAAAAAACTAGTGTAAAGATACTATGATCTATATTTTATGTATAAACTTTTAGAATAATGTGGATTATCATCCTTCTATGAAAACTAGTGTAAAACTAAGAAATAAAATGATCATGTGCTAAACACATGGCCCTAATTCGATATGTGAGTATATTGATTATGATAAATTAGTAATACTAACTAAAATATTGGGTCAAATTATGTAAAATATTTGGGCACATGCCATTCATAATGATCTGAATCTAAAAAAAAATGTGATAATTTGTGCATAAATATATAAACTATTTTAGTTGGTTGTGCAATGAAATAATTAAGCTTATTCTCTAATACAAACCACTATGTACACTTTATTTTTTGCCGTAAAGTTGTGAAGCCTCCAAAATAACATGACTAAAAATAAAATATTATTAAAATTATTTTATAAATAAGATTGAAATATGGAGTAATAATGATAACATTGGAGATCATGGAATTATATTAATAATCTGACCAAAATTAGAATGTATGATACATGTAGAACTAAGCAATATATAGTGTCAATTCTAGATAAATGTTATAAATGAGAAGCATAGTAAATAATGATCATATACTAAGTAATTGATACCTAATAGAACTAACTGGAGGATATGTGGTGATATTTATCATGACATAATAAAGATGGGAAAATGTTTGATATCTATAAAGACATTGCAAACTAATCAAAAAAAGGAAACAAGAGTCATATCCATGATGAATACATAAGAAGCATGCACAAAATTACATAAAAAAATCTAATTATAAGTGAAACATACAAGGAACATGTTAATATTTCATTCACATGAATAGA
>JARHVA010007403.1:0-90000 GCA_037957365.1 Torreya grandis
CAACACAATATAATTGTATATTACATGATTATATGTCTATGGTGATTTTACTCCTCAAACATTTAATTATATATAAAAATAGGGGTGAGAGTTCTCAATTCACTATATAAAACTCATGATCTTATAATATTTTTTGATTTTGTTGAACAAAAATGTTTTTTAAATAAAACAATAAATTCAATTTAAAGGTAAATGAAATAATGATATATGGTGATTTACATTTTAGGTGAGATATGCTCTTATTTGAAGATTTTGATAAAAATATTCTCCATTATACATAATTAATTAGTTGATTTTATCCACATTCATTTCCTTTATATTTTAATGATTATAATATATTAACAATATTGCTACTATTAAAGATGAATAATTATTAATATATGTCAACTTATACATTGAAGATTTATAGTTCTTTTTTTAGTTTTGAATTGTATATGACTCATAAAATTTTGTCCTAAGCATAAATTATTATAGGCTACAAAATTAACGATGTGTTTTTTTATAATATATATTTATTTAAATATATATAAATATCAAAAATATTAAATGAAGGATATAATTAGGGACCCACCTCAATAATTTCATAAATGACTATTTATTTTTGAACCCCAAAATCATACTATATATAAGATTTATAAACCTTTAATAATTTACAAAATATCCTCACATTTTTTTACCCTATTTACATGTGAAGATTAAATTACGTGATTTATAAGTTTACAAGATAATTAAGGTGGACCCTACACACAATCCCATGACTACCGTGATTATAGCAAGACATGATGATCATGTTCAACACTAGAATCATTTAATAAAATTTAATAACATGACAAGAATCCATGCAACGAACATCTAATTATTTTGAAATAATTTGCATCATCCATTTTACCCACTTTTCAACCTCTAAATGTGTTACTTTATTAGGGGTTCATAAGTTACTAGTTATTTTTAATATAATTGAGGAGGCCCCTACACACAAGCCCATGAGAAAGGTGATTACATCTACATGTCAAATAAGACATGAAAGAGTCTTATCATCTATGAAACATATATCTAATTGATTGTAAACTTTAGACAATATTATATGGTGTTGTTTGGTAATAATATTTATTTAACCTTAAAATCTCTATATATGGGGGATCAAGGTTTAAAAGTGTAGATATAGCCTAGGGCATAAGGATGGCAAATTATCTCTAAAAAATGCCAATTAATTACAGATCTTAGATAAACATATACTAAATTTTATTATTTTGGGATATGTTAAAATGGAAAGTCAACTATGATAGATATTGTAATGATAATGAAAACAAGATACTTAGCTATTTATAAGGATAATATAGATCTAGATATAGAATAGTTAAAAATTAAGGACTAATTATAGATTATAAAATATCCATCTAATTATATAAATTGTACCTCTATAACCTCAAAAACTTACATCAACCTAGGATGGTTACGTTGATGTCGCTATCTAACTTAAATACATGTGTCTAGTATATATTACCCAATCAAACCAAATGTGGAATACCTAGATGATTCTATATTTTGTGTCACCTTTGCTTTTTTGCATTCATGTGTAGGTAATGGAATGCCACTCCTTCTCAAGTAAAAAAACCCTAGTCCTTCATCTTCATAGTGGATATGGAAAAACTAGATTAGAGGGAACATGGTGTTGAGCTTCCCAAAATAATCCTATTTGAATGATAATTTCATACATATACAATACCCTGAAGAAGGCCTCAGACTTATGTATTTATCCCCTATATTTACTTGTGTGTATATCAATCAATGTGTGATGGACAATTACATAGATTGAGATAGCTTGCAACTTGGAAACTGTGGCTCATAGAATGCCCTTTAATACTTAATTCTTATAGATATATTATCCCTATGACTAATATAGAAATATGAAAAAATAGGGAAGCTTTGTTCACTTGAGTGATTGATTGAATCCTTTTTGTAGGTTGCCTTATAGGTAGGTGAGAAGTTTTTAGGTTTGAAATGAATGAGGGTTGATATTGTATTTGTACCAATCCTTTTGTATAATATCTTGCATAAAATCACATAGGCTAGCCATAGGAACACTTAATTTTAAAAATGGATGAATTTAGGGAACTAGACACTTGCATTAGAATAAGACACATCAACATAGGCATTTGACTAGGGTTTGGGAAGTTGGAAAATAGGTATAGGTCCAAAACTCATAGAGATGGAAGATAAGCAATTTTACAACATTTTAGGTGAGATATAAGGATTGGATCATCAAAATAACATTGATCATACTAAGAGATAATAAATAAGCATAGAGAAATAGTGTATGGGAGTTTTTTGTAAGTAGAAAAGGGTCTAGAATTTAAACGTACATAAATGATATGCATTTGCCAAGTATATAAGATTGAGGTACTATATAATTTAGAGATAGTGTCTACATTCCCTCTATTTAATATAGTAATGAAATTTGATAGAAGAATGATACTTTATGTAGGTTTGACCTCATAATTCTAGGCAAATTTTGTAAATATAATGATTTACATTATAAATAGAGGACCTTCGAGTGTTATGGATGGTGGCATACCAAAGGAGGAATTGACTGGTAAGAATGTAAATTATTCCTTTCTAAAGGTTTTTGGTCGTGAGGTATTTGTTCACACTGATTAAAAACATAAGACCAAATTATAGGCCATGTCTATGAAATTTACATTTATTTGTTATAACACTAATGAATTTAGATTACATTTGTGGAATTTGGAAGATAATAAAATCATTAGGAGTAGAGATGTTATCTTCAATGAAAAAGTTACGTACAACGATAAGTTGCAGCAAAATAAGAAAGTGGAATCCAAGAAACAATACACAGTGTTTGAGGACACTATTGAAGAACATGTCCCAAAGGTTCCAATTCAAAATTTTTAACAATAACATGAACCCCAAACCACTATTGTTAGAATATCTACTAGAGTATATAGACCACCTAAATAGTTTTGAGACTTATTTAAATTTATTTTTTACTTATTGATGGTTGTGAACCAAAGAGATATGAAGAAGCAATATAGGTTGATTCCAAGGATAAGTGTAAGTAAGTTATGAATGAGGAGTATGTCTCTCTAATGACAACTCTAGGGTTTAAAAAATTGAAGGCAATCAAATGTATCCTTCATTACTTGAGAAGGGCCACATATATAGTATTATGTTATGGTGGATCAAATGTCACATTAAAAGGGTATGTTAATTCAGACATGGAAGGTGATTTGGATGTTATAATAAGCACTACAATATATGTGTTCATAGTAGGTGGTATAATAGTTAGTTAGATATCACATTTACATAAGGTTGTGGTACTTTTAAACAATAGAGTCTAAGTATGTTTTCATTAAATAAGTGAGAAAAGAAATGAATTAGTTATAGATATTGTTGGAAGGGTTTGGACACAAAAAATAAAAAAGTATATTGCACAATGACTATCAAAGTATCATCCATCTAGAAAAAACTCATCTTTTCACTCCAAGACAAAATGTATTCAGTCATAGTACCATTTCATCTGAACAATATTGGAGGAGCAAAAACTAAAGCTATAAAATATAAATACCAGTGGAAATCCTACAAATATGGTGACCAAGGTGGTTGTAAGAGATAAGCTAAAGTTTTATTCAACTTTTGTTGGTATTCATGGATGAAAATAATATATATATATATATTTTTTTTTTTTGAGTTCTAAAGTTAGAACATAGTCCAATGGATGCATTAGATAGAATGAATATACATTTGTGTATATTGACTTCAAGTGTGATAATATTGGTAGTGAATTCATTATTCACAAACACTATTCATAGTCACTATCCATGGTGATGTGGCATATTAGTGATATGGCATTTATGTGATGTGGCATGGTCCATGGAGGATGTTTCTTATTGTAAGGTTGATGTGAAAGAATATGCCATGCAATTCTTGTGGGGATTGTTGTGGAATTGTTTTGTTAAATTCAAAAAGGTGATTGACATATGTTTTGACTCTTACGTGCATGTGAGCAACAAGGACAAAGAATATATTCATTCAGTCTATTCACTTATGTGGAGTGAGATGACTTCTCTTATAAGCAGATGGAGGTGATCATGGATCATCATAAATATGCCCTTCTTTTGACCTTGACACATGTGGGAGACACTTTTCCCTATTCATCACTATTCCTCCAAGAGGACTGTGGTTCCATATTTCATCTCTTCTCTTCGATTCTCTCTTCTCTCTTCTCTCATGTAGTTTGTATAAGCAAAGGATGCATTCCTTTGTAATGTAATTGAGGTTAAGATAAATTAAATATATGTTTGCAAGCTTGGTTGTAAGCTTGGTTTTAATATTAACATTGGTGCATAAAAGAAAGGAGGCTGAGTGAAAGGAGAGAAGTGTAATAGGGTGTTGTCACTGGTTATTCTCCCTATTGTTTCTGGTAATAAAATACTAGACAAGTTTCTCTAGAGGATGTATCCCATTAGGTGAAGCACATTATATTATTGTCTTATTTTTTGTGCATGTTTTTATTTATTTTATGTAAGATATTTTATTATTTTTCATTGATTCTTTTGATTTCAATTTAGGGGATATTTCCACTATTTATTATCCTAACATAATTGGCCAAGTCTGATGCTAGTGCCTGCAACTCTAGAGAAACTTAATCTAGAATTTGGTGACTCTTTCAGATAATTATTCGAATCTACTTCTTGCCTACTCTAGATCTATAACAATATTAGAATCTTAAAAGGATAAGTATATTAATTCTTTGTCATTTACTTATCTATAATATTTGTACTTACAATTTTTAGCCTATCTAAGTTTAATGAATTCAACATATGCTATATGAGTTTAACATCTAATTAGATTTCTTTAGAGATACTATACCATCCTTGTAACATAGGCTATATCTACCCCTTTAACCCTAAATAAATCTAATCTAGACATTTTAGGGTTAAACATAATGATAATAAATCTCCTCATAATACCACTTTCTAGATATAGACATTTTAGGGTTAAACATAGGCTTTATTTTCTAGATTACTTTTATGCATTAGCTTCAAGATATTTCCTACATGCCGCAAAACTTTAATGTGGGATCTTTATTTCTTTCTATGGGTCTCTCCCTACTTCTTTATGGGATAATTATCCTATGATAATTTATTTCCTCCTTCTCTATACTCTCATGTAATGGTTATTACATGAAATCTATATCACTCATCTTCCTCAAGATTTGTGACTTAATGTCACGTCTTTTCAAGTTTAATCAATGAATCATCCTTTTTACTCCTCATATATTCATCTGCATTTGATGTAGAGTAAATTTTTTGCACCTTCTATCCAATACATTTATTGGAAGATGATCTTGCATTTGACTACCTCATGATCGATAGTATGTTACCACCACATAACACTCTTGTAAGTTTCCCGCAACCTCAAAAATTCTATCACCACCTAATATCGTACTCTTTATCATAATCCTATGTAGGTATTATAGACTCAATAGCCATTGTCTCAAAGCTTACTTATATAATATTATACACGTCTTCCCTTCTAAGTGTTCTCTTCACTTTTATTCAACATGCTCACTCTTTACCCACATTCCTCTCTATAGATAACGATGCCTTGTTAGATTCCTTATGTTCAGCAATCTTCTATCATTTCTTATCATGGATCATATTTCACTTATACAATCATCTTTTTTTCCTACATATCTCAAGGTTTTTGACTTTTCTTTAATAATAGTTGAAGCATAAGGGTAATGGATTCATGTTAAAGGAAGCCTTAACCATGTAACCCTCATAGTTTCTCACATCAAATTATGTTATTCAAATAATATTTTTTATTTATTTTCAAGTGATACACAATATTATAAGCTTCACAACTTTACATTGAGCTCTTAGCTCTAATTAGTCCAATCCATAGATATGGATTTATTTCCCTTTACCATGGCATCCTCATAGTACAATTCACTTAAGACTATATGCCTTATTTTATCCTACCAATATCTCTTCACTCTATAATTTAACTCTAATAAGTTATCCTCGTTTGCTTCCAAGTGTTACAAATTTGTTGGTCCATGACCCATATTTGCAGTCACATGTGCCCTGGTCACTTCACTGAATTCTTATTTAATTGGTCAATAGTTGTATGTAATGGCGTTCTTGGTGAGTCTTTAGGCTCTATTAAAATCTACAACCCTACCCTAAAATAAGTGTATCCTTTTACATACATCAAGATGCAAAAATATAAATATTGTGAGGTGATATCTAAACATATTATATCTCATCGATTGTCCCTCTCTATTATCACATTGCCTATAATACCAACCTAACATATGAAAAGGCTAAGATTAAATCCTCTTAGTTGACTACTCATCTAGTTATTTTCTACTTCCTTGGGTTATGCACTAAATGTTTTATGCCCAAATTTATATGCACCCTTACGTTAGACTCTTTTTTTTTTCATGCATTATCTTTATCATTCATTATGTACCCTATAATTCTTCATTAGTTGATTCTTCTTTATGCACAATTTTTAGGCTCCATGACTATCTTTGCACACTACTATGATGTGCTTCTGTGACAAGCTCATTGTTTATGCCCAAGTCATGTAAGTCCAAAGATAGCTTCAGTAGCGACCCTCCTTATTATTTTTTAACACAACTTCAATGAAAAACTCATTCTATGCCATGTTCCTTAGTGTTCTCAAATCCCTATTCCATTCGCATACTATCACATGAATACTAACTATAACACTTTACTTCTTTTTCCTAGTACATTTGTATGCACTTTGTAGTTTTTTGCATGTGTTTCTTGCCTCATCCAAAACTTATAACTCTCTCTTATTCTCCAACTTCCTTCAAAAAACCCAACTACCTTTCTTTCGTGCAAGTGGACTCTTGAAATAATTAGAATAACCTTTCAAAATGATGCATTATACAATTGCGCACACCCATTAGTTTATTTATCTAAGTGACACAATTTTTAGGTGATGTAAGGTTGCCAATTTGTTTGGGATGCTCCTACCTCATTTTCATACTAAAAATCAATCAATTTTTCAATATTCATAAACAAAGTAATAGTTGTAAATCTCTAAATGATAATACAATATAATTATATATTAAAAATGTTTATTTATGTTATTATTTTACTTAGAAATTTAACTCTATATAAATACAAGTATGTGAGCTCTCAATTCACCATATAAAAACACGATATTATAATTTTAGCTATATTTTGTTTTAAAAATGTTATTTATATAACACTAAATTCAATTAAAAGTTAAAAGACATTATGATATATAACAATTTACATTTTAGGGGAATTATTTTTATTTGAGAAGCTTAATAAATATATTCTCCATTAAACACAATTAATTAATTTTATTGGGATTCATTTTCTCTCTTTATTGCAATGATTATACATTAATATAATTAAAAATGAACAATTATTAATATATGTGATTTATAGACTTAGATATTAACATGTATTATTTGTTTTAAGTTTTTTTTTTTTTTTTTTTTTGAAAAATGCATGAGTACAAATAATAGAAATTAATCAAAAGAGCAACAAGAAGAAAATACATATAGCAAAATCAAATAGTCTTATAGCCAACAAATCTATTGCTTAGACCTTAGCAAGAAACATCAACGTAGCAGCATACACATACAGGAGAGATGATACCAATCTACACGATCAAAGACTATACAATTTAGAAACACAAGAGCACTTCACAGTATTACTCTCAAATTCAAATATGGCTTTTGGAGAACCAAGATACAAATAGTGATGTAATAAAATCTAATAATAAGAATGGCCGCAAGGAATTAAATAAGCACATAACGCTGCCCAACAACCATAGAGAAGCCCATTGCAACCAAAAACTATAACATCAAGGAATACCACTGAGCAGAAGTTTGAGCAATAATAAGGAAAATCAGAGACCCAAGCCATCCAAGCTCAGTGACCACAAAGAAGCTCCATTTGTTGAACAACACCAAAACCTTGAAATTGTCCAACATATGCAGAGACCAGAGAATGACTTGGCATCTGTAACTAATTTAAACTTTGAAACTAAACAGAGATTAAAGCCATATTGAGCATAAGATATCACCTTCATGGAGTTGAGGCATTGTAGTTTAATCTTGTTCAACGGGTTACCGATATGTGAAAACCGCTTAGAAGCCTCCCATAGCTGAAAACAAAGAGAAACAATTTGAAACAAGATATCAATGTAAAACTTTAGCATTTTTGATTCCTAAAGAATATTATGATTTGAAAACACTCCCAAATATCTACTTTTCTAAATGTGCATTAAAATACCTTGTCTCATAGAATTAGTGATAACATTTTTGTGAAAGCCCACATCGAATAAAGCTTCCTTCCAACTCAAATAATGATAAAAAATAACAAGTGCATGCCAGAAAATAGCATTCCATTTTTTTTCTTGTTCATAAACACTTCCAAAAAATATGTTTCAAATCTTCAATCTACGTACAAAAAAGATTCATTTATTTTAAATTGTTGATTATATATGACCGAAAAAAAAGTTTCTTAAATAATTATTTCTTTGTAAACCTAAAATCATTATTTTATATATATAATAACTCTTTTCTCATTCTTTCCTTAAATTTATAATAAAAATTCTCAAATTAATTGACGTGAGCCCTACACACAAACCTACAAATATCATATTTATACCTTTGTATCAATAATGATCATTTAGAGGGCTATAACCTTTTTAATAATAGGAGGGGGGAAAAAAAACACTTATCACAAACCTTATGAACCCTCTATGCTGATGTCACTAAGTCTTTTTGACTTTTTGAAAACATGAAATGACAGATGAAATTCAAATCTCATAATAAATTAAATATTATATACATAATTAAAAAAAAAAAAAATACGTATTTGAGCATCTTATCATTCAATCAAATCGATACCATTACCTTATGAATATACATGTGTGACAAAGGTAACCGAGGCTGCTACCAATGTTTGTAGTCTCCTATCAAGTAAGACACCAAAGTGTCATATCGCTTTGGCAGTATACCATTAAATATGAACAGTCACAATATCCATCATCTAATTTAATATAACAAATTCCCACGACATTTATTATTAATGTCCGCCAGAGGCCAATGTTTGATTCTTATCGCCCCTGTAGTATACAACAAATTCATATTAATAGCATTAAATAGAGCCATTAATATCCATTGTCTAATTTCAGTGTAATAATTACTGTTTGATTCTTATACGCTAGAGGTCAATGTTTGGGCCATTAATATCCATCAACTTTCCGTTAGAGGCCAAAATTTTGACAATGGGACTGTAAAAGATGGTACATGAAATTAACGCAGTGCTAAAGTGTACCCCAGTGATATTTATTGCTAAAATTAATTAGCTGTAGCTTCTTTCCAGTGGATAGTTGCAACGGCAAATTTTCATGTGATGCTTGACAGGAACGTAGGCTTCAATCTACATCATAGCCTGCCAGCAAAAAATCATTTTATTAATAGTTTATTGTATATTTACATCAGAAAATTCTTTTCGAATATTTAGATTACATTTATTTTTAATTTATGAGATATTTTTCATTTAATTAGTGTTTTCTATTAAATAATTAATTTCTATTAAATTATTAAAATTATTTTATTTTTATTTATTTATTTTAATTCAAATAATGTATAAATAAAACCTCCGTTATTTATAAAATATTACAAGAAAACATGTAGTTAGATATGTCATTTAATAAATCAACATTATTTTAATAGAATTTGATGTTATTCATAATATAAAATATTAGTAAAATTATGTTATAATTTATATATATTATATATTCATTGGATATTTTAAATTTTGAGTAATATTATAATGTTGTATTATATTTTGTAAATTGTAATATTTCTACTGCCTCAACAAAACATTAGCCAAATTAGTGAAAAATAATATGAGATTTTTAAAACTATTTTTATAAATAAAAACAATCATTATGTAGTTGACAAACAAACATAAATATTAAGCCACAATTTTTTTATTATGTTATACTAATATGTTGAAAATAGTATCTTTAAATACAAATTATAATTGGTAATTTGAGCATGTGTTTACAACAATTCAAAAGAGGAAACCACACATTAAGAAGCCTAAAAATATTGAAGGTATGCTAAGCAGATTAATTTTAAAAAGTAGCTATTAGAGGGTTTAGAATAGGAATGTCCCATAGGAACAAGAATGCCTCACACTACTATTCTTATTCGATGTTGTTGTCTTTTAGAGTAAAGTGTTAAATTTTCGATTTAGATTTGTCCAAATAGATTCATAATGACATTTTTAAAAATCATAACATTTTTATCACCGATAAATGATATATTAGAAAATAAATAAATCTTCACTAGTATTTATGATAGGGTGAGGTGGAAAAATAGATCTAGATTAAACATACAAGTTATTTAAAGTTAAAAATAAATAAAAATTAACATAATCAAATGTTTATGACCATATTTAAATTACTATAATAGATAATTAAATATTAATATTTTTTATATAATGTGAGGATGAGTAAGAAAACTTATATAAATCATGGTGCAATAAGGAATTGAGTGTTGCCATTTTTATTTAGATATGGGAGGAAGTATACAAAATATATAGTTAACCAATCGAGATAAACTAGTGTCTATAACTTTTTGGTCATTCTATTTGTTTAGAGAATATTATTTTCCATGTTGTACTTCGATTTTATTTACTTTTTAAATTTGTATTTCTTCTTTATTTTTTCTATAGATTAATGTAATGGTGAAGACTTTATACTCACTTAAAATTATCAACCAAAAAAAAGTTCCTAAATATCATTTTCATATTTGCTTTTCTAATATAAGTTCAATATGAGTTCTCCAATTATCATAAATGATGTTGTCAAAAAAGAAATGAATTAACCTATTGTTGGGCCTAGAAAATAGTAAAATGATTTACATAGTCTGATGCCCCTAATTAAACCATCCACTATATTCTAATCATGGTTTATTTTAAAAGTATTTTGTTCGCTTTTGAATAGTGACACAAAAGCTTATGCCTTCATCACATGAGTAAAAATGACTCCTAATAAAACTTTTGGAATGATTTGGATTGAATGAGATTAATAAATAATTACAAATTGAGTGAATAAGAGCACTATACAACAAGTCTTTACGAGAACTTGGAATAGTTTTAAAATTGGATTTAAGTATTGATCATAGAGTGAGAACTTTTATCAAGAAAAAATATTTAAATTGTGCTATAAACAACCAAAATAATAATAATGAGGAATAAGTACTAAAAAGATATAATTAGGTGGAGACTAGTTATTTGATTATCTTTAACAATATAGATAACATGTTTGCATTTCAAGTTTCTTGACTATGTTGAATGCTAAATAATAATTGTTTTTAATATTCAAAAAAAAAGTTAGCCTGAAAAAATAAATTATGTAAGCACATGCAAAAAATATATAAATTTGCATTATAGATTCAATTTTACATTGAATGTGCATCATAATATCATCATTTGAAAATGAATAAACCCTAAGCATTGTTCTATCTTGGGTAGTAGGCAAAAGGATATTGAATAAGAAACAAATTCAATGAAATCACTTAAACCTAAAATATAACAAAGCAAATCCTCTTATTTTTGTGCAAAAATGTACAAAATCATGTAACCTTGGGAAAGCTGAAAACTGTACAAAGATTTACAAAAAGAGAGAAAAAAAATCCCAATACAAAGCTTGTAATTCTTTCTTGTAGCAATACATCAATTGGGTATAATTAAATCTATGCAAATCTACTTTTTGTGAAGACATTACAAGAAACAAAATCACCAAAAGAATATTTCACTTCACTGACTTGCTGCTTCTTATTATTATAATAAATAATAATAATAATAATAATAATAATAATAATAATAATAATAATAATAATAATAATAGATCCCTTTTTAAACATCAAAGTGAAGGATTTGCTAGCCAAGTCTCAGCAATCCAATCATATGATAAAGACATATTTATCATGCCACAAAAAAAGGAAAGTGTTAGGAGACCACTTAAAACTCATCCTTCCACCCTTCAACATCCATTAACCAAGGATAACACACCACCTAATAGACAGAAGAAACCATGAATGCCACAAACCAAATGAATTAGAATAAGAGAGATGGACCAAAATCTTGGGAATGGATCTTGGCTTCTCGATTACAATCCTACCAAGAACTTTAGACCAAAAGACTAGTAATGTTCATAGCTAGATTAAAAAAGGAAAGAAACCACATGCAAGCTCTGTGTTGTGTGTAACAATGCAAATCAGATCAACTCCTTCACAAAATTTAAAAATTGACCATAATATTATATATATAATATCATCGAGTAACAATTTATTACAATAAGAGTATTTTGAGGTCGAGGGAAAATTACATAGGCCCAAAAAAAACCCCATGTATATAGAATTATCAAAAAAGAAACTTGAAAATATCAGTCAATCGCTATGGCCTTAATAGGGGCAACTTCCTCCCTATAAGAGTCAAGCCCATAGCATTTAGCCAAGGATTCAACACATGTCTAGAGATATTTGATATGTTTGATTATTTTCCTGGAACTCTTCTGACTTGGATCAATATACACCTAAGCTGGCCTATTTTTGCACCATCCACATCCAAGTGCCCCTTCACATTTATTCCTCAATTTAACTAAACCGATGAAATCATTTGACTCCTTGGCATCTTAGATAGGAAACTATGGATAATGAAAGGTAGTTGTAGTTGTAGTTGAAAGAAGATCTTAGTGGTTTGGATACTTAAATATTCCAATTTATTGAAAGAGGATCTACCCACATATTGACAATATGATTGGAATTGATGTCAAAAGGGACACTATAGATGTCATTAATGTCAAAAGGATCAGTCAGGATTGATGGAGAGAAGAGAATGTGTCATAGTTGCACTGTGCAAAGTTGTCATGCTTCTACAGAGACCATTTATGGATGTTTAAAGTCAAATAGATAGAAGATACATTATGGGTTTTCCATATACATTCTATAAATATGGTCTACAAGTTTAGAGGAGAAGGAATGGGCTCAAAATTGAATTATCTTTGCTCTTAGACTGGATAGGGTTTCTCAATAAAACCCTAAGGGTTTAAGACATGGTGCCAATAGACACTTTTTATTTTGATGTTGACCTTGTATATCCTAGAACTGGTAACTTAAGTTACAACTTAAGTCCATATCATCGTTAAGAAACTAGTCCCTCAACCTAGCAATTACCAACTTCGATCAATGATCAAAAGACTTTATATTTTCCTATGTTTAAGACATAATATATGTCCCAAATTGATTAATGACCTGCACTTCATCGTACACATATGATCTAATGAAGTGAAGCAAATTCAAATTGACAAAGGCTCCTCCGAGTAAACATGCTAGTGATAAGTGTCACATTCATAGAGCTTGTCAGACAGAGACCAAATGAGCATAAGCTTCTTAGAGTTAATGTTTGGGCTAGTTGGAATATTAATGGTTAGTGTTTAATTAGTCATTAGAGATCTAATAGAGCATGATGAAGTCAAATTGTTAAAAGGATCTCTGAGTTACAAGTGACAAGTGTCACAATCATAGAGCCTAGATAGTTAATCTATGGTGAAGTTTAAAGTCAAAAGGTCAAAAAAAATGTGAGGATGCCAATTGTCTCAATAGCAAGACTTGATAGCTATGTACATAATGCATGTGCTTAAGCCAAGTGTCATATTCTCAAGGGTTGGACAAATATAAAGAATGAACTTTTCAAAAGATCTAAAAGTGAGCAGGTAATCATGTAAAGGAGATCTAATGGAGTGAATGGACTCAAATGTAATAAAGTGATCAAGGTTTATTGACACAGTGGCAAGTTAAAGATTGAGAAAGTCTGAGAAGATCGATGGAGGAAAAGTAATCCAAAGATGCTAGAAGCAATGAGATGAGGTCAAAGTGTCAAATTTTAATGACCAAGTCAAGGTACAGTTCATGCAAGTTCAAATATCTAACAACACATGGAAGCTTGGATGAGAAAGATCCAATAGAGTGAGTGGACTCAGATGGAACAAAGCGATCAATCTTTATTGACATAGTGACAAGTTAAAAACTAAGCATGTTTGAGAAGATCGACAGAGTGAAAGATCCAAAGATATATGAATTAACGAGATGGGATACAGAGCTCAACATTTAACATCTCGATAGAGATAGAGAGTGTGTATCTTTGGAAATCCAAAAACATGTGGGAACTAGGATCTGGAGATTGATGGATGCATTTTAAAGAGTGGAACATTAAAGTTTAGCAGCATATAGAGATCTAACAAAGTAAGAGAGCATGGAGATGGTATAAATAAAGAGATCAAAGGTTGGTATTTAAAGTGTTTAAATTCTAATGGTCAAGTGGAGAAACATGTAGTAACTTGTGTATAAGTTCTATATCTCAACATAGATAATGAGATTGATCAATCCAACCAATCAAATCTACATTAAATAGCCTGTGCATCAAAACTTGAGTTCAATAGATGATAGAAATAGTAAAGTGACCTATAATTACAATGTGATTCATGGAATCAAAATGCGAGAAACATACATTTCAAGTGATATTTAACTAAAGTCCATAATTGGTGTGATGTGTTAAAGTTTGAGTGTGAACACATTGAAGATATGGAACCCTAGATCCATTGCTTATATATATGACATCTAGGACACATGAAGATTGTATTGGAGCCATTCAAATTATGTCAAATACAAAATATATAGACACAAAACTAAAGGGTAGAGAGGAAAACAAGAGGTTGTAAAGAGAGAGATGAAGAGTGTCAAATAGATACATATACAGATAGAGAGAGAGAGAGAGAGAGAGAGAGAGAGAGAGAGAGAGAGAGAGAGAGAGAGAGAGAGAGAGAGAGAGAGAGAGAGAGAGAGAGAGAGAGAGAGAGAGAGAGAGAGAGAGAGAGAGAGAGAGAGAGAGAGAGAGAGAGAGGTAAAGAGGAAAAAAGGCACACAGAGATAATGTATAGAGAATAAATAGTTATAGATTAGACCTATAACAAAAAACAAATATCTAGACTAATTTATGAATCTATTTTGTATACTAGAGTTGTAGCTCCATAGATCTGATTAGTTGGTGCCATTAGACAAGTTGAGTTGGTGCTTAGTTATGGGATTGGTGTCTCCTTAGGATTAGTGCCCTTAAACATTATAACCAGTGAGGTTAAGTTGAGTTGGTGCTCAGTTGGGGAGTTGGTACTTCCCTAGAGCTGGTGCTCTTAAACTAGAGGATTTGTGTTTCCTTAGGGTTAGTGCCTTTAAATGTGTAACTAGTGAGGTTTTGCCAGTGAGGCTTGTAATTAGTGAGGTTTTACTAAGTGAAGCATTGACTATGAGGCTAGTTAGAATAGTAGATTCTAACAACTATTCTCATCATGGTTTTTCCCTTTGGGTTTCCCATGTATAAATTTGGTGTCATGTGTATTTATGAGTGTGTGATCTTTGCATTTATATTTTATTTTGCATATGCTTTTGAATTTGTTTTAAAAGGATTAAAGGACTAGTTTTAGTTGATCTACTAAATCACCCCCCCACTCTCAGTAGATAGTTGTGTTCCAACAATTGGTATCATAGCCTAGGGTTCCTTGAAAGAAGCTTAATCAGATTAGATAGATCTTGGAACAGTGAACACAATGGCTAGTCAAGAAAGATCTTCATCAAACAAAGCACCTCTCTTTGATGGATCAAACTATACATTCTAGAGCATGATAGTGAAAGCATATCTATCTTCATTAGGGTTTGATTATACATCCCCTACTGCAACTCCTACTGATTAGGCTACCAAGAAGGCATATGAGAGGAATTCCAAGGCAAAGAATGCTATTCTCTATGGATTGTCAAAAGTAAAGTTTATCAAAGTGATGCATTGTCAAAATGTATAAGATATACAAAATAAACTAAAGAGCATATACGAAGGAGATGACAAGGTAAAGCAGGTCAAGCTAAAAACATACAAAGGTTTTTTTGAAATTCTTAAAATGATTGAAGAGGATAAGATTGTAGACTACCACATTAGGGTAGATGAAATACTCAATGCAATCAGAGGCCTTGGAGAAGAGATGAAAGAATAAAATCATTATCAAAAAGGTCTTAAGATCCTTACCATCAAGATATGAATCTAAAATCTTTTCAATATAGGAATCAAGATATCTAGATAAGCTCACCATAGATGAGTTACATGGAGCCTTCACTATCTATGAGATGAGACTAGGAGAAGCATATACTTCTAAGAGAGAAGTTGTATTGAAAGCATCCAAGCATGAAAAATCATAAGCATCTACATCTGGATCTAAGGAGTCTGATGAAGAAAAAAGTCAACTTTGTCAAAAGATTGAAAATAGGATCTAGAAAGCACAAAGGTAAGTTACCCTTTCAATGTGTCGATTATGGTAAAGTAGGACATTTTGCTGTTAAATGCCCTTATGAGAAAAAGGATAAATCTGGAAAGAAGGTGATGGAGAAAGAATGAATCCCCACTATTCCAAAAGGAGTAACTTCTTTAAAAATATGAAAATCTTGTATGTAAGAGAAGATAGTGACTCATTAGATGATAGTGATAGATTAGATGATGACCATGATTGTGCCTTTGTGGCTGAGGTAAATGAGTCCATATTCATAGCATTAGGATCAACTTCTATAGATCTGGATCAAGAGGAATTTGAAGACTCTAATGAAGAAGAGGAAAGAGAAGTGGACCTTGAGTGTGAACGCATCTATGCTCTAGATGAGATTGACAAGTTGAGAAAAAAGAACTCAAGACAGAAGAAGCTTGGATAAAAAGAAATTGAAAAACTATGAAAAATTCTTGAAAAATCCGATTAGATGGGGTTGAGTCTAAAGACTCAACTTGAAGAGGCCAAAAGAATAAAAGATGTAGTCAAAATTGAACTATAAATTAAGTCAATCTAATGTATGAGGCTAGAAGCAGAGATAGTGGCTTTGAGAAAATGGCTTGAAAAGGATAAAGAACAAATAGTGAAATGTCTGATGTTGATAAGAGGATCAAATATTATTGATGAATTGATCAACTCTCAAAATCCATCAAAAGGGAAATCTGGTATTGGTTATGAAAAGGGGAAAAACTTGATAACCATTACATCTCCTAAGTTATATGACAATTTCAAAGTAGAAGGATCAGGAGTAAACAAAAGGAATGTCTCTAGAGATACAAAGACAAACATTAGCACTTTTGATGAGAAGAAGGATAAAGCAAAAGATAAGTTTGAGGAAAGGAAAAATATCATTGAGTCCATCTCTACAAACTCAAGGAAGATGCAAAAGACAAAGGTAGCTGATGTAGATGGTTACACAAGGATAAGCAAATTGAAGAAGCAAGAGTTGAGAAAGACTCTGCTCTTGCACAAAGGATAGCTATGACCAAGTATCTCTCATCTATCTATGTTTATTGTTATAGTTGTAATAATTTTGGTCATAAGGCTAGTATTTGTAGAGTTGTACCTACAAAGAGAACCAATTTTTTAAGAAAAAATTTATTTGCACCCTTGTTAGATACAAATGTAAAGTGCTATAATTGAAATAATTTTGGTCACATAGATTAACATTGTAGAACAAGATTTATAAGATAAAAATTACAAATTAAGAAGAAAGGTATGCCTCCTAGTGTGAACAAAGGTTCACAAGTCTCTGAAAAAGAGAAAAGTAAGCCCAATGGGACATATAAGCAACCCAACCATGTATGAAAAGTGAAAGATCAAGCCATGATGAAAAATGCTATACAGGTTGGAAAATGTCAAGAGCTCTCAATGTCTACACATATTGAGAATGAGAAGGCCAAGCTCAAGGAGAAGTCCAAGGTGATGGCCGAGGATAGTTTTGAGGTATGTATAAGTTCAAGTGAACATCCTTCTACTATAGAGCAAGTATCAAGTATACATCAATAGTCTTATGTTCCTAGTGATGACATTTTGAGCTGTAAAGAAGATTCATCAGATGAAAAAGTGTGCCACATGTTGTCTCCATGTATTGTCAATCCAATCATAGAAGAAAAGGAGAACATTGTAGTGGATGAACATGTTACTTATCTTAAGCCTAAGAAGAAGAAGAAGAATAGAAAGCATAAGATGACCAAGGAGGATAAATAATATGAGGAGTTATGGGAAACTCCTAGTTTCACATTGTTTTATGACATGGTGAATTAAGGTGTCTCTATCTATGCTTCTTAAGAGATTCCTTTTAGTAAAAAATCAAGCGGTGTTCTTCATAATATTCTAAAGGAAAGAAATAAGTTATCCTAGTTGAATTTGATGTGCCATGATGAGAGAAGTGTTGTGTATGTAGTGTCTATAGGGATAAAATGAGTGTGACAATATGTGTTCATGTATTCTAGTTCTAAAGGCAGGATATGGAAACTTCTAAGTGTGGAAGTAAGTGTGTTTGCTCTAGATAATCATACCAATTAGTACTGAGGTATGTATATTATTGATTGGTCTTTTAGACTAATACTATTTTGATATAGAATAAATGATCCTATGTTGCAAAGTCTTGTATTGATCATTAGTAAGTCGATGGAGTAAGGGGGAGCTAGATTGTTTAGTTTATCAGAATCAAGAAGGCTCATAATAGAGGAACTTGTTGTATGTTTTGTGGTGGTAGATCTACAAATGCTCAAGTGGATGCTGGTTGAGACTTGTCTATGTTGCATAAAAATAAAATTATGTAGAAGGTCTCTATGTTTTGAAGATTACAAGTTGTATATTCCATGGAGTTAGGGGAAGATAACTCAGATAGCTTGAATGGATTGAGGAGTTATGCATGATGTGAAAAGGATCATATGTGAGATGCTTCAGTCATGATTGAATGATAAGTTGATGTCTACTACAGATGTTAACTCAAGTAGGTTGAGATGATGACTTAAACAAAACAAGTTAGGTGCTTAGATAGTGTATTGAATCCTCATGCATAAACAAAGTGGGAGCTTTTTAATTGGTCAAGTCTTAGGATGAGAGGACTATGTATGGATACCTAAAGATGCTCAAGTGATGAAATGAGACAAATTTGGTAGTGATATCTCCTACATCACATCACTATATACTAGTGATGAAGCATAAGTCCAAAGGAAGGATCATAAATATTTGTTGATCCATAGAAGAAGAGAAATGGCAACTCAGGTATGTACATTTTACAAATTTATAATGAGTTGATGGTTGCAGGTTCTTGGATAAACTCCTTTATTTGATAAAGGGGGAGAACACTTTGGAAAAATAGTGAGAAGGATTTCCTTTGCCATTGATGTCAAAGGGGGAGAAAAAGGGTAAATGCTCTTTGTAAAAATTTGGAGAAAAAATGTAAATGCTCTCTGTAAAAGTTTGGAAGAGTAGAGAAAGTGTCCAAGATGAGTTTAGGTAAATATGGCATTACCTAAGGGGAAGCGAGTTTGGTATGAATAGCTTCAATGTATACTCATCAGAAGCCAATACAAGAAATGCTAGAGAAGGATAAAATTATTAGAAGATTAGAACATTAAGTTTGCATCAAATCATTTAGTTTGCCATCAATACCACATGGGGAGATTATAGGAAATATGTTTGTCATTGAACTTAAAAGGGACAATATGGATGTCATTTATGTCAAAAGGATCAGGTGGGATTGATGGAGAGAAGAACATGTTTCACAGTTACACTGTGAAAAGTTGTCATTCTTTTATAGAGACCATTTATGTATGTTTAATGTCAAACAAATAGAAGATCCATTATGGGTTTTTCATGTACATTCTAGAAATAGGGTTCGTAGGTTTAGAGGAAAAGGAATGAGCTCAAAATTTGATTATCTTTGCTCTTAGACTAGATAGGGTTTCTTAGTAAAACCCTAAGGGTTTAAATCATGACATCAGTAGGCACTTTCTATTTTAATGTTGATTTGGTATAGCCTGAACCGGTAACTTAAGTTACAACTTAAGTCCATATCATTGTTAAAAAATTAAACCCTCAACCTAGAAATTATAGGCTCTAAGCAATAATCAAAGCAATTTATATTTCATGATGTCTAAGACTTAATATATGTCCCAGCTTTATCAACAACCCACACTTCATCATACACAAATGATCCACTGAAGCGAAGAAAATTCAAATTGTCAAAGGCTCCTCTAAGTAAACATGCTAGTGATAAGTTTCATATTCACAAAGCTTGTCAAATAGAGACCCAATGAGTGTAAGCTTGTCATAGGTAATGTTTTAGCTAGTTGGAAGATCAACGATTAGCACTTAATCAAACATTAAAAATATAATGGAGTGTGATTAAGTCAAATTATCAAAAGGACCTCTAAGTTAAGGTGCAAGTGACAAGTGTCATAATCACAGAGCCTGGATAGTTAATCTATGGTGTGGTTTAAATTCAAAAGGTCAAAAAGCAATGTGAGGATGACAAATGCCTCAATAATAGGAACTAACAGATATGTATAGAAGGTACATGCTTAAGCCAAGTGTCATATTCTCAAGGGTTGGAAAGATATAAAGAATGTGCTTATCAAAAGATTTAATGGTGAACGTATGATCATGTAAAGGAGATCTAACAGAGCAAATGGACTCAAATGCTATAAAGTGTTTGAGGTTTATCGACATATTAGAAAGTTAAAGACTGAGTAAGTTTGAGAAGATTGATGGAGTGAAAGCAATCCAAAGATGTAGGAAACAACAAGACGAGGTCAAAGTGTCAGAGTTTAATGACCAAGTAAAGGTACAGTTCATGCAAATTCAAAGATCTAATGGCATGTAGAAGCTTAAATGAGAAAGATCCAATGGAGTGAGTGGAATCAAATGGAACAAAGTGATCGATGTTTATCAACACAGTGGTGAGTTAAAAACCAATCATATTTGAGAAGATCGATGGAACAAAAGTGAGCCAAAAATATAGGAAATAGTGAGATGGGATAAAGAGCTCAACATTTAACATCTTGATAAAGATAAAGAATGTGCATCTTTGGAGATCCAATGACATGCAAGAGCTAGGATATGGAAATCAATGGATGTATTTTAAAGAGTAGAACATTAAAGATTAGCAACATATAGAGATTCAATAGAGAAATACATCTTGGAAATATCATGAAGAAAGAGACCAAAGGCCAGTATTTAATGTGTTTAAATTCTAATGGTCATGTGGAGAAACATGCAAGAACTTGCATATAAGCTCTATATCTCAACATAGACAATGATATTAATCGATCCAATCGATCAAATCTACATTAAAGAGCCTATGCATCAAAATTTGAGTCTAATATATGGTATAGATAATAAAGAGACCTGTAATTATGACACAATGCATGGAATTGAGAAGTGGGAAACTTACAGTTCAATTAATATTGAACTAAAGTCCAAAATTGGCATGATGTGTTAAAGTTCAAGTGTGAACACACTAAAGATATGGAACCTAGATCCATTGCTTATATATATGACATCTAGGACATAGGAAGATTGTGTTGGAGCCATCCAAATTGTGTCAAACATAAGATATATAAACACAAAACTAGAGGGTACAGAGGAAAATAAGAGGTTGCAAAGGGAGATGAAGTATGTCAAATAGATACATATATAGACATAGAGATAGGGGTAGAGAGGAAGAAAGGTACACATAGATAATGTGTAGAGAATGAGTAGTTGTAGATTAGACTTGTATCAAAGAACAAAGATCTAGATTCATTTATGAATCTAATTTGTATATTGGAGTTGTAGCTGTATAGATTTGATTGGTTGGTGCCATCATAAAAGCTGAGTTGGTACTCAGTTATGGGATTGGTGACTCCTTAGGGTTGGTGCCATTAAACATTGTACCTAATGAGGTTAAGATAAGTTGGTGATTCCTTAGACTTGGTGCTCGTAATTTAGGGAATTTGTGTCTTCTTAGAGTCCGTGCCCTTAAATGTGTAACTAGTGAGGTTTTACCAGTGAGGCTTGTAACCAATGAGGTTTTTCCAAGTGAGGCATTGTCTATGAGGCTAGATTAAAATAGTAGACTCTAGAAGCTATTCTCACTGTGGGTTTTCCATTTAGATTTTATATGTTTATATTTGGTGTCATGTGTATTTATGTGTGTATGTGATCTCTGCATTTATCTTTTTTTTGCATATGATTTTGAATTTACTTTAAAAGGATTGAAGGATTGGTTTTAGTTGACCTATTAATTCACTCCCCCCTCTCAATAGATAGTTGTGTTTTAACAATTAGTATCAAAGTAGTAATAGATTGTATCAATGTTTTTATAAGGGTAGGCGAGAGCCGATATAGTATTGGGAACTAATCTATAGCTAGATACGAATTTAAACAATTGTATAGAGACTTTGCTAGACTTGTAGAGTAGTGGGCCAAGTTAGGAGTGGCAAGTTCCACCACCCTAATTTGTCTACCTTGTAAGTCTGGTAAAGACCCACAATATCTCTAAAATTTCATCCACTCACCATAGACTTGCCAATACTTAGGTATTGGCCTACCAAAAATATAAAAAATGTAAAATAAAAGTTAAAACAAAAGATGTTAAAAAGAAAATCATAAAAGATAAAACCCTAAATTTCATTTTTATTTTTGTATTTATGCTCGATTGCTTCCACTTGGGTGATTTCTAGGTTAGTAAATACTAAATATTTATGTCATATATTGTCCTATTGTTTCTAAATTTTTGTAATGTACCATGTAATAGCTAACTTGAATAACAATTCATCAAATACCATAGGCTCTAGAAAAATACATAAAAATACTCTTCTATAGGTTCTAGAAAAATAATTTACTGGGCAAAAGCCTACATCCCAAAATATGAACATTTATTAATTAAGGACTACATGTAAATTTGAATAATCTTATAGACTATATGAAAAATAGGGAAAAATTATGGAGAAAGAAAGCAAGAAAATTTAAACAAAAGCAAATTAGGCTTCAAAGTTAAGAGGTACAATAGAAGTATAATAAAGTCATAAATCGAGGTTGATGTTAGACATTTTAAATTTAATTTAAGTGTTTTTTGGTTTTTCAGGCATGTGTGCATGTTTCCTTGTTCATGGTCTTCAATCTTTTTTTTTTGCTTGGTATGATCAACTAAGCTTCTATTTTAAAATCCCTCCACTATAGCCTTTGTGATTTGAATCCTAAACTCACTGTTGCCTTTGTTTTTTGCACAAAAAAAACATCATTTTCACCTAGGAATGAAACCCCAATTCGAGTCATAAAATAGACAATTTATAATTTTTATAGGATATGCATTAAATTTTCCAAGAGATAAAAATCAATCAATATGATAATTTCAATACAAGTGGATTAGTTTTAGGTTGCCCTCGACCTATTTATTAATGTAGTGATGGATCCAGCTAGCATGCCAGGGTTTTCATTTTTCATATGATGCACTTGATAAAAGAGGAACAGTTTTGAATATTTAGAATGTAAAGATTTTATTAAGGTATTAAAATAGATGTGGAAATCATAAGGACTTGTGTTCACAACAAATATAAAATAGGCATCAATGTTACTACCTACACATTCTGATTGATGCTCTCGCAAGACATGAACAAGTAATGATAGAGGCACATTCTGCAAGTCTTATGTAGGTGATTAAGTAATTATTTTAGTTAATCTCTTAAGCAGAAGCTCACTTAAATGATCTAAAATATTCTACAGGAAATAATTATTATCAACCTGCCATAACATGGATGCTTTTGTGCAGAGGGGGTACCCTCCAAAAGTAGGAAACCCATTAGAATGATTAAAATGTGAACACAAAAATTATTCTTATTGATGAGTTGATGAGAATAGGTACATCATCCATACCATCACTCCTCATCAAAGACCAACCATCATCTATGAAGCCATTAATAACCTCATTGAAAGCCCTATTATTGAAGAAATAGGTCATCAATGGTGATTTGAAGACATACACAAAGAAAATAGAAAAGGTACATCATCCATACCATCACTCCTCATCAAAGACATGTCTCATAAAGAGAATGCTGACTTGCACAATCTCTGGCTAAATATCCTTAATGTGATAGGTTACCTTCCCTAACCAAAGACAAAATCACTTGAAACCGGGTGGATTACTTGGAAAAATAAACATAAAGCCTAATTAATAAAGAATGGCAAGTACATAGTATAAAGAACAAAGAAAGATGCACAATTTCTCATAGAGAATGCAATTAGTACATCAATAGACTAACATTCTAGTAACTCAGATGGGTGATATTTGACAATATCTGCAACCTAAACCAACCAAATCCAAAGGTAACAAACTCATAATTTAATTTAAAAATAATCCAAAACAACTATCCCCACTCAAGGATCCATTACCTTTGTAGGATTTAGACCTATAAGACCACAAGCTCGTGCAACTACTCCAACACAACCATGTGAAATATTAACAATTACAATAACATCCAAACTAGGTTGTACCCATTGTAAGAAATGTTGATGTAAAAAATAGTAATCTCACCAACAAAGTAGTTGATAAAATGGGGATAAAACTAATGCAAACCTTCATCCCAGGGATTTGTATCCACTCAACAGTAATTTTTGTAGCCTTTGAAAGAATCTCTATTAAATCTCCTCTACAATAGAAAGGATTCTATAGACAAAAAGGGCCAAAACTTACTAATCAAGTGTAACAGATGATGGCCATGTAATGGTAGCAACAGAGGATCCTTCACAACTAATTATGCAATTATGAAGATAGAAAATAAACTAAAAACCTAGGAATGGCTCAAACTTGATTGTATAAGTGTAGGGCATAGTAAAAATTATATGGGAAAAAACAAACTCTAAGACTTATTCCTACAAACCCTTGCCACCTATCCTATCTGTTGGTACCTTCAATAACACTGTGTGCTCAATCCACAACAAACCTCATGGCTTATGCAATGCTAAGCACCTTGTCCTCACCCAGATCTGATCCAACCCATTTTGACCTTACTTTCCCATAACCTATAAGCTGGATACCTTGTTCTCTATGCCCTACATTTTTTGCCTCTACAAACACCATACTCACATATAACATTAAAATAACACTGATGAAATTGAATAAAGATAAATAAATAATGCAACAATGAGAAACTCTAGAAATAAATTAGGATTACTTATATGCCAAAGAAATGAAAATGCGTGCTTTGCCAAATTGTGTTTGAACAAACCCACTGCCACCTCCTTATGATTCAACCTTGAGAGTAGAAAATCATCTATTGTGAGATGAACATGGAATCCAAATGTTTCAGGATTCGTTAATATTTAATGACCATACACATTCAATATTATAGCAAGCATAGTGGATAAGTAACAAACTTTGTGGTATTATTTTATTGATAATATGATTACAAAGTATTGCTTATTATGTTAGCTTATTTATTTTTATTGCCAATAAATTTGATGCTTAATGTTTATGACGTCAGTGTTCCATCCTTTAATAACATATTAACAATTTTAACCAATCACAACACAAATATTTTTTTTTAATATTTTTAATTAATAAATGCACAAATTAACTATTAAATAATTATAAATATTTGAATGTATAGCAAATAATATATTTTTATTGATCTAGAAAGTAAAATTTAATCTAAATTTAAAATAAATTGAATCCATTAATTATCCTTTCTCGACTAATAAAATTAGCATATATAACTTGATGCTAAAGACTATCATCTTTTTTATAATATTTTTATTTCCAATATTGAATATGCCCATTTTATTTTTGAACTCCTTGTCATCAATGTAATATTTTTATTTGCAACATTGGATATGCCCATTTGATTTGTTTTGTCCCATAACACACGCATTCCATTTTAAAAAGGGAATAGTCAAAGACATGAAAAGAGAATCATCTCATCATACTTACATTGTATTCATTAAAAAAATTAGGAATCATATAATTTTCATTTTTCCAAAGGTACCTCAATGTTCAAGATTCATAGAGAGCATGTTGGGCCATTCATATGGGTAGATGTTAATTTTTAATTAATGTGATTTTTATGATATGATTCCATGTTCCGGAGTCTAAACCTTGTTTCATGTTACGTGTCTTAGGAAAGCATCTTAATAATTGAATTCTTAGAGAGGACTATATATGTCAATGGATAAGGCACGCATTATGGTTGTGTGTTATGTGTATTAATGTTTACATAAATCTTCTTCAATTAACTAACTTTTTATATAACGAAATATTTAAATTTAAAATGTTAATGAATGAATTAGAAATGGTTTTCACTTTAAAAAAGGGAGTTGCAATACTACTCTCAAATTATGACGAGAGATGCATGATAGTGTGAATGTGTCATAATCGATAAATAAAAGAATTGTCAATAACAAATAACTAATGCTTCTGAATCCTAGTTAAGTTTGAAGCCCTTAAATCCAAATTAAGTTTGCATAATTTCATATGTTAAAAGTTAAGTTATATGTTCTATTCATATTAGAGTATTAGTATTATATATATACACTTAATCTAAAGAACTATACATAGTTTGAACACTTTTTGAAGTATTAGAAATGTGAGCACTACTCAACCATTTAATGGGGATGGTTGCAATCATCTAAACCTATATTTTTCAGTTCTTTTTTTTTTAGTTAATTTAGTTTCAAAAGAAGATCCAAGATTTTGAGGAGAAGAAGATAGAATTATGGACTAAAACACAATAATATTTTAATATTGTACAAAGTAGTGATTTATAAGTACAAACCAAAATCATTGTTAGAACATTATAACATGTCTTATAAGGGCATATTTGGTAGGGATCATATGAATCTATATTTCTAGAGTTGTCCAATTACTACCAGTCTCATATAAAAAAGTCTAGATAACCACTTTTCAAATCTAAATGACTCACAATCTATCTTCATTTCTTATTGTCACTTGCATAAAATTTTAAACATGTGAAGAACTTAAAAAAAATAATAATTACACTAATATTATTAATCAATTTTATATATATATAAGTATAATAAATTAATTATACTTTACTTTTATAATCAAACCTACTTTAATTTAAATATATCTTAAACAATCTAAATCTTCTTAAATTTTTATCTTTTTAAATTCTTAAATCAAAATTAAGATAATTTAATTAAATCATTTTTATCTTGTTAAATTCTTAAATCAAAATTAAGATAATTTTATTAAATCAAAATTAAGATAATTTTATTAAATCATGATTGAGGCACATAGAGTTTTTTAAATTCTTAAGAATTATATTTAAGTATCTTCATTTCACTACAAAATATAAGTAATCTGATTTATATACTTTCATTATGAAACATCATCGTATAATGTCTATGTAAAATAATTTAAAGTTTCCATATTAAACCCTATAAAATTTATATTAATATCATCCAACCCAAATTATGAAATAACATATATATAGGTTATCATGTGGTCATAAGGCAAGATACTATAATCACGATGCCTCTCATTATTTTCTCCTCCCTTTTCTTAACAAGGAAAGCTTCAAATTTAATAGTTCAGAGTCCTTTTGTTAAGGTTCGAAAGCATTTTTCTTTTAAAGAGAATATATAATCTAAGTATTGGAGATGGTTGAAAGAATGGTTTATGGCATGGTACCTCCTACGCCAATGGTGTATCATATTATATAACTCGTCATTTATATCTATTAAATCATTTATATAAATTTTAATTAAAAAAATAATATCTCAATATTGGAAAAAATAGATCAGGTTTGATTTTCATTTTTATAAGTAATATGTTTTATTTTTAAATATTTTAAATTTTTTTCATGTTAAAAGCATCTACATTATCTTTAAATTTATTTTAATTTATCTATTTTGAATAGAGTGCACATATTTATTAGTTTAACAAGTTCTTTTTGACTTTTTAATTATTAAGAAATTTTTAGGATGGTAATATAATCTTAATTTGGATTCAATTTTTACATAAATACATATACATTGTAGTTTATTTAGATACAAAAAATAAATATAGATAATTTAAATCTATTTAAAAATTATATAAAATTAAATATTCATTCAAATATTTGTTGAAGCTCTCAAATTGAAGTGTTTTTTTTTTTATGTTTGACAAATAACAACAAAGTTTAATTATTCTATGATTGAGTAGAAGCATCAAAATATTTTTTTCCTTTCTATTTTTTTTTTTTTTTTTTTGGTAATTCCCTATTATATTGGCAAAGGGATTAATTTATATTTAACAAGTGATAATAATGATTGTGTGAGATTATGAGTATGGATTTTAAAGAGTATGGATTTTAAAGATTATAACTAGGAGAATATAATCATAAAAAATAATTAATAAGTATTTTTATTTTTTTCAAACACATTTGTATGATCTACACATCACCAAAGATTACATTGTGTTTAAAAAATTTATCTACTTAATATAATTTTTTTAGATAAAATATTTATTATCTAATTCTATAATATTCAAAATATAATTAAAAATAATAATATTCAAAATACATATCTAAATTTTATAGATCACTTTCTTTATTTATATTACATATTAATTACTTTCTTTAATTATAAAATTAATTATTTAAATTAATTATTATTATATATAAAATATTTAACCTATACTTTATATTATTTACAATCCAATAATAATTCTTACTGGACATAACCCATTAGTGTCGATCGATATTTAAGTTTAATATCTATATGCACTTTTGACCAAGTAGTATTATCTATAAAAATTTGAAAAAAAATTATTTAATTTAAAATATATTAAAAATATTTGTTTCAAATTAAAAAAGTGTTATATAATTTTTTATAAATTAAATAAAAAATTAAGATACAATTTGAAATCATTACCAAAAACTTCCAGATTAATTAATTGTGTATCCATCAATTAATACTACATTTATATATTTTATATATATATATATATATATATATATATATATATATATATATATATATATATATACTTATACTTTTTCTAATAAAATTGGATATAATTATTATTCAAAAACTACAAATAAAATAAAATAAAAAAGCCAAACTCCAAAAAATATTTGTTAGTTATATTTTAAATGCTAAAGTTATTTTATTAATGTAAAACATTTTAAAGTTTTCATCAAAGTTTTGACAAAACATTGTTATCAAATGGAATTTTAAAAACAATTGCGTTTGGTTTTCTTCAAATCAATTGACTATAAAAGACTTCAAAAAATTTTCAGTATCACCTAAAAAAACTTTCACTCAAAAGAAAACATATAACATAATCCATCCAAAACATGATAACATAATTTATAAAAAAAAATTCTAAAAAAAATCAACCGAATAAAATCTTTAACCATTTAAAATAGAAGACATAAATAAAATGTCCAACTCAAATTAAATTTAATTGAAATAAGAGAATTGAACTGTTAATAATACATCTCATTTATGCTTTATAAAGATAATTAATCTTGATATGGATACCACCATCAAACACAATAAAATCAAACACATCATCCATAAAACCTCCATTACAACATTGTTAACATAAAAAATGTCATAGCCCACTAATTCTTGCTCAGACAAAAACATTTATTGCCCAATCACAATCCAACTCCTTCAAGATTTAGTTCATAATCTTTTTTTAGAGAGAGATTTAAAAAATCAGTGATACCCTATTTTCATATTCAAATCTGCTTTAATTAAAAAATATATTAAACAATCAGAATATTCTCAAATTTTCATCTTATTAGGTAACTAATTTAAATAGAAGATAAAAACATGCTCAGACCATGATGAAAAGTGCAATAGTCTTTTCTATCTTTAAAATCAAATTCCAATGTTTCTCTTGCATCAAGGAAATATGGCTCTTGTTTTCACTGCCATGTCTTTTTGGCCGTCTTTCTTGAATATAATGTGGTCACGTGGCTTTAATTTAACCACGTCGCCAATAATTACATTAAGACGATTTTACGACTCTTCCACTTCAATCCTTCCAAGTATCATGCACAACTATTAATTAATAAATATATTTAATGTTTATGAGATTTACTATTCACTTATATAATGCATTATTCAATCCATTTTAGAGAGAATAGTACTTAATCTAAGTTTTATATTTCAATTTTCATGAAAAGATATGTAAGAGTATTTATATATAAAATTACATTCGCATTAAATATATTACCATTCCAATATATTTTTATATAAATATATCTAAGTTAGTTTTTTTTGGTTATTTGTCATAAAACTAAATAACAATGATAAATATATCTTTATTATATCTTATTTATAATTTATTAAAATATTTATCCTTTTTATTAAATAAGAATACAATTAAGTTTAAAACGATTACATTTCATAATTGAATTTGATGTTTGTATGTCAATCCCACATTTATCATATAGACTCTCAATATTTATAAGAAACTAACATAGCTATTTTCACCTCAATTTGTACTCAATAAACTTGTGTACAAGCCTTATTATCCACAAGATAATTGTAAAAATTATTTAGTCAAAAACTATAGGATAATGATTTATTGAAAATAAATATATTCATTTTGAAAATTAGTTTTAAAAAAATCCAATGCAAACTTACATATTGGTATATTTGTAAATCTCTTACAAAAGCATCAATAATCACATTAATTGGTTGATATGTTACGATCTGCACATCACTAGAAACTACACTGTGTTCAAAAAAACATTATCTACTTAACAAGAATTTTCTAGGTCAAATACTCACCATCTAATTTTGTGGTATTCAAAATATAACATAAAATCATAACATTCATACATATCTAAACCTTACATATCACCATCTTTCTTTATTTTACATGTCACCTCTTTTATTTAATTATCAAATAAGTAAATTAATTAATTATTATTTTATACATATTATTGAACTTATTTAAATATTAGTAAATATTTTTATTAAAATTTAATCAAAATTTATATATTGATATTATAATAATATAAAAATTGGGTAAGTGAAGATTGTGGACAAAAGGGGGCTTATCTATAGACGCATTCTTGAAAATTAAAAAATCTCAACTTCTTCAGATTATTTGAGATAGCTAAACTCAAAATTTGAATATGGAAAAAGAAAATATACTATAACATTTTAAGTCTAGCTTCTAAAACATACATAGATAAATATACATATACATATATATTTAAAAATATTAAGTGTGAGTAAGTCAGACATTTAAAATTTGAAGATGAACTCTTATTTTGTTTAGTAAAACACAATAGATAGTCGTCCATATGATGGAACATTTTTATAGAAAATTTTAGTATTTTTTGAAACCCTTGTGTAGATATTTAGATAAGATCATTTATTTTGTAACCTATATTTAATTATTTTTTATGAATAAACTTTTTATTAATTTTACGAGTAAATAGATCCTACAAACTAACAAAAAATGGATTTATGGTAGTACAACCTCCATAACTATATTAAAATAATATATATATATATATATATATATATATATATATATATTTGAATGTGTATAAAATTAGGTATTGTTTGTGACCATATAATATTTTTTGTATTTGGATCAACAAAAAATTAAAATAATTAACCATGTATATGGACATTTATATTGATGGCATATAGTGACCTAAAAAAACCATAGATATAAATCAACATAGATAAAAAGCTTAAAATAGTATAAAAATAAATAAAAAAATCCTATTTTTGGAAAGAGGAGAGCATGTTCATCATTGTGGTAATAGTTTTATGAATTGTCTCATTGAAACTCATAGTGTATATGGTGACGCAATTTGAATTTTGTTATTTTTTATCAAATATCTCAGATTTGGTTGTGTTGATAGGTCAAAGCCTTTGGCTCAGGAATCCAAGCCATTTTCAAGCCAAAAAGAAGGGTTTTTGAATTCAAACATAACATATGTTTCACACATTATGTTCTACTAAAGTCATTAAGGGTTGAAATTCAAGAGGGGAATAAATTATAAGGTGGGAAGCATTGTTTGTATGTGTTATAACATGTACTCTTTGTAACACATATGCATTATATTCTAGTGAATCCAAGATGGGTAAAATACAAGAGGGGGATGAGTTATAAGGTGGGATGGGATGGTTTACTAATATAGAAAGTTTATATTGATATTGTTGCATTTATATTGTTAACTATAAGGTTATATTTATATTCTTTATACTTTGAATTTATTTTAGTAAATATAAAAACTTAGGGTCAGTCTGAATATGATAGAATTGGTCTCATAACTGCACGCCTTATGATGTGGGAGATAGTTTTTCAAAATTTAATATGGTAAGTACTTATGTATTTTTAAGATTTTAGTATTTATCCTAAGTATTTCAAGACATAAATTTTTCAATTGATATCTATTTTGGGTAAATATGTAGAGATTTTAAAGGTTTTGTCGCCCTCCAAATTTCTTGATGAAATTTCTAGAGATCTTAGGTTTGTCAAAATTAATGTTTACAAACCTAAGCATACACAAACACTTCTATATTACAATTTTACTTATGATTAGGTCCCTTATAGGTAAAATAGTGATAAAACAATAACATAATCATGTACAACTATGGTAAATAGGGATAATTTGGGTCACATTTAGGTTTGGTCACCGTAATTAAATTTTAATTCATGTCAAAGTGGTTTTTCTTGGTTGAACATAGGTTACATTAGTGACCCATGCACACCCATCCACCCTTTTATGCCAATTTTACCCGCGATTAAGTCCACTCTAGGCTAAAAGTGACAAAAAAACACCATATATACTTATGACCATAATAAATGTAAACAATGGGCCCACTACACTAATGCAACACATACATAATGAAGCATGTTCACAAATGTCAAGTATTTGAAAACAACTATCATATTAATAGGGTAGGAATTAGCCATCACATCATGTTACCCACACCCATTTCATTGTGTATTGCACCAACATCATGAAACATGTATAAACATGAAATAACTTAATTCTACCATAGGGATATGTACAACATAACAAAAATCATTCATGCCATGTCGATCATTATGCACGTTGAATCAATTTGGTCATACCATACATATTATGTATGTAATGTATTAGCATCGATAATTGATATATTTGTTCAATCATTGATAGATTTGTTTAATAGATAGAGAGACCTATATATAACAGATATCATTTATATACATTGGCCTCTATCTCTATTCACTCTAAATATATATTTAAATCCATTTATATGGTCAAGGTGAAAATATATATTATGTTAATCAAACTATATATCATGTCAATGTAAATGAAACTCCATCATCAATCATCATACCTAATGACTCCTGCATTAACCATCACCATCCCTCATCACTCCCTTGTTGGACCTCATCATCCCTCATAGTCCCTATTCACACCCTCATTGGCCCTTTAAGTCCCCCATCATCCTTAAACACTCCTTAATCATCCCTCATTGTCCCTCATCGTCCATACTCACTCCCTTATCAACCCTCATCATACCTCAACATTACTATTCATTCCCTCATCTACACTCATCTCCCCTAAACACACCTTCATCGACCTTCATCATCCCTCATCCTACGTAATCACCCCCTTATTTACCCTCATTATACCTCATCATCCCTAATCACTCCCTCTTTATCCCTCATCAGTCTTTATAGTCCCTAGTTATACCTCATCAATCGTACATGTCCCTCATCATCCCTAAACAATCCATAATCATTTCTCATTCTCTCTCATTATCTGTAATCACTCACTCATCAAACCTAATCATCCATCATTATCCCTAATCACTCCATCATCACCCATCATAATATATAATCACTTTCTCATCGACTCTCATCACTCCCTTATTGGCCCTCATCATCCCTCATAGTCCCTAGTCATACCCTCATCAGACCTACATGTCCCTCATCTTCCTTAAACACTCCCTAATCATCCATAATTTTCACTTATTATCCTTAATAACTCCCTCATTGACCCTCTTTATACATTATCATCCCTAATCACTCTCTCATTTATACCCATTTTCCCTAAACACACCCCCATCGATCCTCATTATGCCTTATCATCCATAATCACTCCCTCATTTGATCTTATTGACCTGTATCATCCCTAATATCTCATTGATTGGTCCACATCATCCTTCATAGTAGGTAGTCACACCCTCATGAACCTTTATTGTCCCTTGTCATTACTAAACACTTCCTATTATACCTTATTGTGCCTCATCATCCTGAATCACTCCATAATAAACCCTCATCATACCTCATTTCACTCATTTCACCCTCTAATACCATTATGGTGGGAGCACTAGATTCATGTTTGTGCCTGATCATACCTAGTCACTCATTTATTTATATAAGTTAGAATGCCCCATGTCATTTTAATATATGGCTTGATCAATGTCCCCTCTCCTTTTTCTATATAGGTAATAATATCATGTCTCACACTTTTTAATAAACACTTGATAATGCCCCCTATCCTTTATCCCTTGATTTGATAATGCCTCCTTTACTAATTTTCAATTGTGATAATGTCCCCTCTCCTTTTGAGATATGCCTTTGGTATTCAATCGAGTATTTAATTGGGTATTAGGTATTGAATATATGGTAAGGTAATATTGATATGATTAGGATTAAATAAAAGTATTCAATATCAATGTATGGCTCGGGTATTTAATTGGGTAGGGCATACTCAAGTAGGTAAATCAAGTAGGCAAGGCATACTTAAATATAATAAGGTAGGTAGGTCATAGTAAAGATCAAGATATGGTTCAGGTATTTAGATAGGGTATACTCAAGTAGGTAAAGTAGGTAGGGCATAATCAACTAGGTAAAGTAAGTAGGGATTACTCAATGATATAGATCATTACATAGATAATGTGATTCAAGACATCATTTATCATTCTATCTACTGTCAAACAATCCTCCCTTGCCAACAACATAAGTTAAGTAGGTAGGTAAAAATTATATGCAAGCTATAGATCGGGAAGTAAGCTTACATTGATAACTAAGAATCTATTCTATAAAGGGCAAGTAGGAAGATAAATTAAGCTATATATCAGAAGGAAATTTTTCCTTACACTATCTGGTAGGGAATAACTAATTAGGTAGGGTAAGAACAAAACTAGATATAAAAAAAGCTTCCATTTATAGTTAAGAATTAATATGGAAAAGAAAATCAAAGCTACATATCAGGAAGGAAAACTTCCCTTAATAGTTATGCCGTATTCCCTTTCTATTTATTGATAAGTCAATCTTTCCTTGATATGCTATTAGGTAAATCAAAACTAGATATCAAGAAGGAAATCCACCCTTGCCTTACTCCTTGGCATAAATGAAGTAGGTAGGGAAATTTTCCCTTGCCTTATCAGGATAACATTGAGATCAAGTTAGGGTCTTCAAAATGGCTCCCCCATATATCTATGGGAGGGGACCCATTCCAATGCTATCCTTTAACATATTGTATTGGGGACTGGGACATACTTAGAGTATGGTAGGGCCTCGATTTGGCCTTAAGGGCCCTCCTAGCCATGCCCAATCTATAGGTAGCCCCTCCCTAATTCACTAGATTAAGGAATATTCACTTCTTTCCTTTCATAGATAATTTTGGATATAGATTGGGTTGGGTTAGAAAACACACTCTACCATATTGGTAATTTATTATCTATCTATCTATTTAACTAGAAATATTTTGTATTACAAATATACTCTCAATGGCATATAGAGAAAGTAAGAACTCAATTATGGGGATGGAATTGGAATTCTCAACTAGTATATAGTTGCTTTTGTATATATAGATATAAATCAATATTCTCAAATCTGGGAAAAATGTAAAAGATTAATCATACTCTATTTTCACATTCAGATATGCTTTAATTTAACTATATTTTAAACAATCTAAATATTCTAGCTTTTTCATCTTATTAGAACACTAAATAAAAAATAATATAAAAACATGCTCAAGCCATGATTAAGGTAACAATATTCTTTTATATCCTTTAAAATTAAAATTGAAGTGTTTATTTTGCATTGAAAAACTTGGCACTTATTTTCATTACATCATTTATTTTTGGCTAGAAAAAAGAAGTTGAGTTTTGGTGATAGGGATAATGAAATGGTATATGACATGCTATCTCCTACACCAATAGGGTATCATAATATACAACTCGTCATTTGAAATATATATTAAATAATTTATATAGATTATAATACTAATAAATAATTTATCTATACATATATTATTATTTGAACCCTTACAAATTACAAGTCCTAAAATGTTTTCTTCTCTAAACTCACTTATGAAAAATCTTATTAATAAATATTCATTATCTGTGATATTGATTGAAATGTCATTAACATAAAAATTAATAAGATGAGATTTATTTTTCTTTTTAATGAGTGATATATATGATTTTTAATTTTTTGTTCCTTTTTTTCTTTTTCTTTACAGGCATTTATATTCTTAGAAAAATAAAATTATTTTAAGTGGTCTTTTTTGATAGAATGCAATCATTTTTTAGTCTAACCAACCCTTTTCACTTCTTAACTATTAAAGACTTGTTTTTACACTCGTAAGATCCTAATTTGAACTCATTTTTTCTATAAATACATTATACATTATAGTTTATTTATACATAAATAAAATCTAGATATTTTCGATATATTCTCTCATTTAACAAGGCATCAAGATATAATTTAAGCCTAAATTTAGATTACTAGTATTAGGAGAACACAATCATTAAAAAGGCTTCATCCTTATTTATAGTTTTTTTAAGGGCATCTTTTTAGTCTAGACATCATCTAATAGTTTTTTTTAAGAGCATTTATTCAGTCTAGACATTGTCTAACAAGTACACTACTCAAAAAAAATAAAAATAAAAATCAAGTTGACATTAATTTTATAGGTAAGTTGTCTCACATTTAGATGTCAATTTTCAATTTCATTCCCATGTAATTTTTAAATGTTCAAAATATAACATGTACTCATGATATTTAAAATACATATCTAAACCTTACATATCACCTCTTTTCTCTTATTTTAAAATTAATTAATTAAATTATTATTTTATACATATTAATTAACCTAAAAAATACTTTAATTATAATTTAATCAAAATCTATTTATTCATATAATAATTATATATAAAAAAATAGAAATGATAGTTCAAATGTTTTTATACATGAATCATTAAATAAAATTAAATGTTGATACTAATACATTGTATCTTTGAGCTTTTGTAGTTCAAAATAAGTTATATGGAAAAAAAATAAAGAGTTTTTTTTTAAATCAATAATTACCTTAAGACGAGTTTACAACTCTTTCACTTGAATCTTTCAAGTATCATGCATAACTATCATTTACAAATAATAGTTATGTTATAATTAATAGATATATTTAATGTTTTTAAAACTTAGTGTTTAATAATATAATGTGTTATTGATTTCATTTTAGAGAGAATCGTACTTGATTTAAGTCTCTCATTTCAATCGTCATTAAAAGACATAGGAGAGTATTTATATATAAAGTTATATTGGCATTAAAAATAATAGTATTTATATATAAAGTTAAATTGGCATTAAAAATAATATCTTTATAATATGTTCTTATAAAAATATATGTTAGTTAGGTCCATTCATTTATCACAAGAGCTGTAATAGATAACAATGATAAACATGCCTTTATTATACCTTATTTATAGTGTATTAAAAGTTTTATTCTCTTTACTAATAGGAACATGACCAAGGTTAAACTTATTGAGTCCAATTTTAACTGGATATTATGCTTACATGGAAATTCTATATTTTACCATATCGACTCCTAATATTTATAAGAAACCTAACGTATCCATTAGCACTCCAATTTTTATTCCATGATTTATTTACAATCCAATAAGCATCACTACTATTTGCATAAAAAAATAATATCACTGCATGGTTGATTTTAATTCCACATGAATCAATGTACAAGCCCCATCCACAAGATAATTTTAAAAGAGTTGTTTAGTCAAAAAATATAGGATGATTATTTGTTGAAAATAAATACATTTATTTTGTAAACTATTTTTAAACAAATTCAATAGAAACTTACATATTGGTATAAATAGAAATATCTTACAGAAGCATCAATAATCATACTGATTCGCTAATTTGTTCTGGCCTTTAGTAAAGAGTACATATCATTAGAAGGTACATTATATAAACCATCAATTATTACTACTTTTCTCTTCACAAATTAAAAAATATATTTTTCTATCAATACCATATAATCATTATAAAAATCTTTAAAAAAATAAATTAGCAAAGGATAACCCCTTCATACACAAACATTTTTCAAGATTTTTTTAATTCTATATTAAATTTATTAACATGTAATATTTTAAATATTGCATCCAACTTATCCTATCACTTTAGCACATGCTAACAAATTTCTCACTCCAAAAAAAACTTGGCCACATAAATAATCTAAAGAAAGTTAAATAAGGTCATCAATTAGTAGATTGAGCCATTTCAAATGAAAGATACAAACACAACCTCAAAATCCAAATAAACTTGTTTAAAATAATAAAATTGAGTGGTTATTAGCACACCATGGTTTCATAATAGTAACTTTGTTGACCTTGGTAAGGGTAACCATCCTTTGTTTCAATACCATAATTATTCACAATATATTTAAATCCAATAGTTGGCCAACCTACATTACATTCCATGTTAACACTAGTTTCATAGTCCACTAATTATTGCCCATACAAAGATAACAATTTCCCAGTCATAATGTAATTGATTCCTTCAACTATTGTAACTACTAAGAAATACCAGCAAGATCCTATCAAACATGAAACATAAACCTATTTGACTAAAACATAATTTTCATAAAATACATTTTTAGTAAAATTTATGGTGGCATGTTTACCACATTTGCCTTGGTTCTTAACATTTTTTATAGCCCCATGCCACCTCTAGTCTATGTAATTGAGGAGGTTGAAACCATATTTGTATTGATAGAGAGAGATATTACGAAGGTTAATTTATGTAGAGGAGTTAGGAAATAAGTTACCAACATACATACTCCTAAATTCATCAATGGTGAGTTCTAAGAACTCGTTTAGGTCTATAGAACATGATCCATTTTTTTTTCATGGGCATCATTGTAAATCAATTTGTCTTTGAAAATACATAAGTGAGATTATTTATGGACAAGGCCATTTTCATTGTAAAACTTATCATGCATGGCCAACCATCATTCATAAATTATGAAGAGTGTTTCATCGTAAACCAATTTGGTAGTGTAATATCCTATCATACAAAATTCACTCAATGAGGATCCCCCAATACATAGCAGACATAGTAGTGCACATAACATTTGAGCAAATGTTAAACTCTCCATGCTGAAATCAAATATAAAAATAATTAATCTAGATTTAGAACTAGATTTTGCATCCAATAATTAAATTTTGAGTACATCCAATTCACAAAGTTTAATGGAATAATTGTAATATATAAAACTATAAGAAAATAACATTTCTGATAATTTAAACTAAATATATTCTTAAGTTTATGTATATTTCTAATAAAATTAAGACATTTAACTCCAAAATTTGTACGCATCTCAATTCTAATCTGTTCCATTTTTTATAAAAATGAAAATATTATTTTATATACATCTTAATTCTAATAATTCTGTAATAATTAATAAAGAATAATTATAATAGAAATTTTACATATTTATTTATAATTTTATTTATTAAATTATTATAAATTCTATTTATTAAATTTATAATTAATTTAATATTTAATACAATATAATGTGAAAAATAATAAAATTAAATACTTTTTATTGGTACTTGATCTCCAAGTGATCATTTAACCAATCCAAGAATACTAATAACAATGACATCTAACCACATATACCTTAGTGAGATTTGAACTTAAGTGGGGCTTAAAAAACTAAGACACTTTACTAACTCATCCACATCTTATTGATAATAAAATTAAACATTTAACCTAAATATATATAAATAAATTATTATTAATTCTATTTATTAAATCTAGAATTATTTTAATAAACACCATGGATATGAAACCAAAACAATAAGGGGCAAGAGGCGGGGTGGGGTTAAAAGTTAGGAAACTATAAACATATAAAAATGATACAAACATGTTACTTTAGAGGGTTCTCAAGTTACTACTCATTTAACAAACAAGCCCATGACTACAATGATTATAATCATGATTATATCATTGGAGGGATTCTTATTGTCTATGTAGCCGATAGCTTTTATCAATATAAATAATTGTTATTAATATGAAAAAATTTAATGAAATAATTATATTTTAATACATTTAGTTTACAAAGTTTATTGAAAGAATAAAATATGTATAATTATAAAAAAATAACATTTACAATATTTTAAATTCAATAAAATATATTTTTATAAGATATTTCACACAAAAATTTGTATGTATTTCAATTTTAATTATTTTATAATAATTAATAATGTAAAATTACAATAGGATATAATTCAACTGGAAATTATATTTTCAACATATTCAATTCACAAAATTTAATAAAACAATTATAATATTTAAAACTACAAAAAGAAAAAAAAAACTAGTCTAATTTTTAAAATTGAATATATCTATATTTACCTCAAAATTTGTACACATGAAATAATAATCTACGTCACAAAATTACTACATGTTATTTAGATTAAAAGATAATTTTTATTATCTTTTTTCTTACAAAACAAAACAATAACAAGGGTCACATAAAAGGCTAGTCCCTTCTTCTAATGAAATTGGTGCATTATAAATTTTAATGTTAGGAAATTTATAAGGTAAATTTTTAGTTCAGTAGGAGAAAGGTTCCATCGTAGGAATAGGCAATCATTAGTGGTGGATATGGAGAGATAGAGTTATAACTATAACACTATGTATAATTTTTTTTTTAAAAAAAAAATTAAAGAGAATAAGATTTAAGAGGTTGCATATTAGGAAGGGGTAGTCATTAGTAGTGGATATGGAGAGAGAGAGTGTTACAGCAAAACCACTTTGTATAAAAATAGAAGAAAATAAATTTAAAATAGAATAAGATGTCAATAAAATTCATATAAGAATTATAACATGGAGATGCTAATTTTGATAATAGAGTGTAGTAGCATATATGGAAATGGTGTTATAAACCACATTCATAACATTAGTTTGCCAATATTCACTTCCATGAGATCAATGTTTATAAATATTAGCTATGAGGTAATGTGTAAATATGTTTTTTTTTTTTCTTTTAAAAAAAAAAAATAATAATAATAATAACACTTGTAGACCTTGGCATATATGATTTATGTTTAAACACTTATATCATATTATGACTTTAATTCCTTTTCTAGCATTGGAATATGTTGTAATTTCACATTCTAAAGTCATTTTTGGCATATATTTTTTTTTTATTAATTTATTCATATTAATGTGGGATTGAACTACATTAGGATCTTATTATACTAAAAAAAAATAGTCATAATCATGAATTGGTATTAATAATTAGATTAAAGCAACCAAAAAACTTTAGGAAATAGAAGAAAATAGGGAAAACAGAGAATAAGGATGAGATAGATATTTTGTAATGTGCTCATCTCTTCTGCATGGAAACTTGACATTATTTTAGTCAATGTTTGCAAGTTGTATTTATAAGAATGATAATAATAGTGTAGTGTAAGTCCATGTATTTATATTTATTGACAAGTTATTGGTAATTGTTGTTATTATTTAAGTAGATCAAAAATTTGATTGGTAAGTAAAGTGAGAGAAGATGATTTTTGTTTTTTTTAATTGGGAAGAGAAAGTAAACAAATGTTAATTAGAAGACATTTTTTGTTAAGATTATAAATTTGATGTCATATTATTTTTTTAGTATTTGTGATGAAATAAATGTAAATTTTATCAAAAAAATGCTCCAATCATTAACAAGTATAAGGAATATTCCATAATATCACCCTAAGGAATATTAACAAAAATTAGAATTCAAACTTTATAATTGTTTGAATAATAGGTTAATTCAAGCCATTTGATTGGTTACAATCAAATAATTAATTGATTTTAGTGAAAGATACGGTACCCTACCCTAGTATAAACTAATAAATATAACATTGAGAGTGGAAAATAGGGTTTAATCACAAATGCACCTCAATAATAAATGTGTGTGGGGAGGGGAGGGGGGGGGGGGGGGGGGTCAGTGGGCACGTGCGTGTGCGTGTGTGTGTGTGTGCGTGTGTGCATGTGCGTGTGTGCGTGTGCATGCGTGCATGTGTGTGTGTGCACGTGCGTGCATGCGCACGCGTGCGCGTTCATGTGCGTGCATGCACGTGCACATATATATACATATGTATGACTCTTGTACCTCAATTATCTCCAAATAAGCCCATGAGAAACATGAGTATAGCCTCGTGTCAAGTAAGAGATGAAGATTGTCTTATCATCTTTGTAACATACATCTAACAGGGTGTTTGGAAAAAATGCATCAGCCAATAGGTACCTAGTTATGTAGATAAAGTGATTAATATTATTTCCTTTCTTATAATAATATAAATATACCATTTACAAGTGTACATTTGAAACAATACACATCATGAAAAAAGGGTTTAGTCTATTCAATAATATTTTAAATGATTGGTAAGCACACACTTGTGAATCATACTCAAATTCTTTGAAATATAGTAATTTATTCCTAATATACCCCTCTTGTATCCCTTTTCCTATTTGTTATCTACTAATGTTTGTATATTATTTTAAAAGTATTGTATTACATTTTATAAATTCTTTTCATTATTTAAATAAATAATATAAAAAATATAAAAATTTATATATAATTGTATGTGTATATTCTTCCTTAGGTCCTTACACTGTAATAAAAACAATGTACATTATACGAAAAAATATATATTATATTTCATAAAAATGAATATGATATTAAAAAGTTACCAAGTTTTTCAATTTCCAATCTTTTGGTTTTAACTTCTGACTCCAAGATTTTCAAAATTTATTTTTCTGACTCGAACTTTTGGCTTCGAATAACAAGTTCCCACTCCCATTTTGATCTTTAGTGCTCAACAAATTAGTTTTTTGTATGGGAGTTTTAGCAATCCAAGTGATTTCCATGGGTTTTAACAGTCTATTATCTCAATGCTTCAAAAGGATTAACTAAAACCTCATTTATATCTACTTATAAGGTTGAGATTTCACCCTATCAATGAAGAGTTGCTGATCCATTACCTCAAGAAGGATGTCCCCTCCATCCCTATCCCTGTCATAGTAAGATGCAAATTAATTTCTATGTTAGAGCTGTATTGGCTGAATTGGATTATCAAATTTTCTAGCATAATTTGTTTTCATTTAGCTTTTTTTCCTTAAAAATACAATGTGAGCAATTTATCATTCATAACAGGGGATTGAAGTAAATTTTTTCATTCTTCATATGTTAATAGTGTTCACATACATAATATTCTAGGAGTTGATTAAGGAACATAAAATTTTGTATTTTTTTCCAAGAAACATAACTGAATAACTTTTCAATAATGACATGAAAAGAAAAATATATATTTATGTTAGTGAGCATAAGGCTTGTGGTCATTATTTCAATTGAAACTTACACATTACAACAATTCTAGATCAAATATTAGAGTAAAGGTACTTCTACTAGTGTTAACTTCAATTCTATGTTTTGAATATATGAAAAACTGTCTTATTGAAGTTTGGACGTAGTTTTCAACATTAATTGAGTTTAGTTGTTGTGTTAATTTTTTTTTTATAATTTAAATGAAAATCATTCATAAAAACACTAAGTGTTCCACAGAAATATTATAATTATTATCAATGCTATTAAGGTGTTTTCTTTTTTACTATTGTGATAATAACTAGGGCATGAGGATGAGAATAAGCACCAAAAGATGAGTACAAGAAATAATTATATTTGTACACTGATGTCAAATCAACATAGGAAGATAAATTATGGTATTCACTATGTATTTATGAGTTATAACCATCATTTCATTAAAATTAGACATATTCTTAAGAATTTGGAGTTATTGTATTGTCATTTCTAGTTTTAAAATTGCTGAAGTTGGATTTCCATATTGATATTATTGGTTTTTAACTAGTGGGATATCTAATTCTAATATTTATAATATTGGTTTTTAATTAGTGTGATATTAGATTTCAATATAGCTATTATTAGATTCTAAATTCTATTATGGAATCAAATTTCAATTATATCTTAATTATTTTTTCACCTTTAAATCCATATTTAGGAGAAATAGGCCAATACTTGAGCATGGTCCAATAGTTGAAATGGGTCTTGATAATTACATAATGTAACCTCATAATTGTCATACTATTACCTAATTATAGTTATTATAGTATTATTTAATATGTACCTAAATTTTACTATATCTCGACCAATCACATCATGACATGGAAGATTTAAAACTATTAGTGTAACATTATAAAACATACTTGTCACTATGTATAATTATTGGACAACATTTTTCATTTTCCATGTGCCCAATGTAAAACATACTTATTAGTACTATTATCTTGTGTAGAATGGGCAAGTGTGCATTCTACACTAGATAATAACATAGAAATTTGTTACTCATATTTTCAATTTAGAGGTCATTGTTCTTATCTCAATGTGTAGAATAGGCATGTACCATTTGACCCAAGATAATAATATATACATTTGTTTCTCATATTATTCTTATCTTGTGTAAGTTGGGCATGTTCTTGTAAACCAAAGTGATTACCACATACAATAATCAAAATTTTAAATTAACACTTTATGTACCAATATATTATGTCAAATAATTAATCACTTCACAGCCACATTGATGTGTTTTAAAAGGTTTAGCTAGCATTTATTTATTAATAATGTGTAGGGAAATCATTGATGTGAAGGAAATATAACTAGTTTTTGTAACCTATGTTCTTAAAACACACAATGTTAACATGAAAATGTGAACCTTGAAATTTATGGTGCACTAATACTAGAACATCTCCCATGTGGGTAAGTGCACAAATTTGGGGGACAAAAAGTGGCCTACCCGTGGACATGATCTTATTGAAACTTCAAAAATGAACTACTTTAGACAATTTGAGATATATGCACTTCAAATTTGAAGGTGGTATAAGATGAAATATAACATTTCAAGTCTAGTTTCTAAAACATTATTATTTTTTTAAAAAAATGGTTAAATATAACTAGGCCAAAAATATAAAATTTGAAGAGGAACTCCTCTTTTTTCTATAAAATGTAGTAGATAGATGGTCATATGGTGAACCATTTTTTGAGCAACGTTTAATATTATTTGAAACCCTTTGGGAAAAAATTATATAAGGTCTTTTAGTTTGTGACCTATATTGTTTTATATTTTTTCAATGAATACTTTTTATTTAATGCTTTTTTCAAGTAAATAGATCCTAAAAAATGACAAAAAAATGGATAGACATCCACGCGATGTGCCTAACTACCTTAAAAAAACCATTTTTTTGAATGTGTAGAATTAGGCCTAGTTTGTGACCATATAATTTTTTTTCACTTTGATCAACGAAAGACAAATTACATGAACATGTATAGGCATGTATGTTTGTGGCATGTAGTGGCCTAGAAGAGGTATAGTTATAAATCAACATATTTTGAAATCTTAAATTAGTCTAAGAATTATAAAAATCCTATTTTTGGAAAGAGGAGAGCATGCTCATCACGATGGTATTACCTTTTTAAATTTTCTCGTTGAAATTATTAGTTTATTTGGAAATCAAATTTGAATTGTAGTTTTTTTATCATAACTTTCAAAACTCAGTTGTACATTGATAGTGCAAGCCTTTGGTTCAGGAATTAAAGCCATTCCCGATCCAAAAGGCATGGGAATTGAATTCAAATTCAAATATTGAGACTACGTTAATAAAGTGATCATAATATTGATTGCATTAGTAATTTTATCACAATATTTATTAACATGACCACATTATATATTCTCACCACCCTAAAATCCAAATTTACATTGACCTACTAAATCAGCCATTAGACCTAGTAGTCTTAAAATAAAAGTTTGGTTGATTAATATTATTTTTTGGGACCATTGTTCTTGTCGAGATTTGATAACATTGAATGATATTTGGAGATGTTTTAACCTATGAATCAATTCATTGTTCCTTTGATCTAAATATGGTGTGTAATCGGACCAATAGATCCCAAATTGACATTAGATGGACATATTTCCTTGGATGGAGCTTGGTTGGCCCCAATTACATATCAAACTAAACTAAATACTTGGTTTTTTATAATATTATGTTCAATTAGAGACCCAATTGACCTCATATGGACATAATTCCTTTATTAGGGATCATTTAATCTCAATTGTGTATTAGATTGAACTAAATATTCAATTACTTTAATATGGTGTGCTATCAAATCCCTAATTAACATTATATTGAAGGAATTATTTTAACATGGACTAATTACTCGTAATTAAAGATTATATTGAATAAAATAATCGATTGGTTAAATATGATGTGCAATTAGAGAAAATTATTCACAATGGACATTAGATGGATGTAATTCCTTGCATGGGGTGAGAAAATGCCTCAATTGATATTAGGTGGAAGCAGTTTATTACACAAGACTTGGTTATCCCCAATTGTGTATAGTATTTAAAAAATATTAATTGATTTAACATTGTGTAATTAGATCCCCAAATGACATTAAATGGTTGCAATTCCTTGCTTGTGGATCGAGTGGCCCCAATTGCATATAATATTGAACCTAAATACTCAATTGGTTCAATATGGTGTCCAATCAGGGTTAATTGAACCCAACCAACATTATATGGACAAAATTACTTTCATGGGGCTCAGTTGGCCCCAATTATGTATAAGATAAAACCAAATACATGATTATCTAAATATAATTTACATTGTGGGTCAATGAAGATGTAATTGACATTAGATGTATTCAGTTATATGTATGAGCCTTGGTTGGCCATAATTGCATAATAAACTAAACTAAATACTTGGTTGATTCAATATGTTATGAATTTGGGACCAACAGAGTCCCCTGTTGATAGTAGAATGATGAAATTTCTTACACAAGGCTTGCTTGGATTAAATTTCATATCATATTGAACCAAATATTCTTTTAGTTGAATTTGGTGAACAATCAGAATCCCAATTGTTATTATATGGAGGCAATTCATTACAAATGGTTCAATTGGTCTTGATTACATATCATATTAAATAAAATACTCAATTTTTTGAATAAGGTGTGTAATTAGGGCCCTAATTTAAATTATGTTGACACAATTCCTTGGGCAAGCCTCGATTGGCCCCATTTATTTATCATCTAGAAACGAATACTTGATTGGTTCAATATGGTATGCAATCAAGGTGAAGTAAGCCCCAATTTCCATTATTTACGAATTTAATTCCTTTCACATGGCTCCTTTGGACTGAATTGCATATCAAATTTTAAAAATAAGTATTTTTTTAATATGGTGAGCACTTGGATCCCTACTTTATATCTTATGTATGAAATTCCTTAGATTGAGGCTCAATATGCCCTTGGGATCAATTTATCCCAAATTAACATCCTTTATATATAGTAAAAATTAGGTTCACATGGATGAACTTGGTTAAAATCACATCACCCATTACCATAATTGACTTTGTAGGCTCAATCAATGATGATGTGGGGGATAATTAATACCAAATTCACATTCTTTACTCACATATCTAGGTTCAAGGAGCTCAAATTTACTCCAATCAACATCATAATTGTACCTTATATACCCTCAAACCTATAACCTAAGCCCTAATCCCTTAAGTTCCTAATCCCTAAACTCTAAACCATAAATATAAACTCTTTAAACCTTGAACCAATCAGTTTATCCCAAACTAACATCATTTAAACTAAGAATTAAGTACATATGGCTCAGTTTGGCCTAAATCACATTATGGATTTCCCCAATTGGCTAATTCACACAATTAGCATGATGAAATCCAGTGTATAATGACAACCCAAAATAACATTCTATAGTCACAAATGGGTCCAAATGATTCAAATTATCCCAATTATCTTTGTGTTTAACCTTGTGTACCCTAAACCATATATACATTAAAACCTTGACCTTAAACCATAGACCCTAAGCACTATACCCTAAATTGTAAATCATAAACTTTCCCTATTTATCGATTTATTTAGTCCTAATTAACATCATTTGTAGTAATAATTAGGTTTGAATATGGCATAGATTAATTAGACATTAATATACAAGGCCTTAAACTTAAACCATATTCCCTAATTTCAAATCCCTAAAACATAAATTGTAAGCCATATGCCCTAATGCCCACTACATGCTGTAAAGATACATGCCTTATGATATAATTGATTTTATCACAAGATGTCATAAAATGGACTTTTTAAAACTATGGCCATAACTTAGACTTTAGATTACAAATCTAGTTATGCATCTAAAGTAAATTGGGGCTATTTCAAGCCCCTTCAACCTAATTAACCAAAGAGGGGGAGATAGTTTATTATTTTAATTGAGGAGGCATTTGAGGCAAATTTCAACCCCTTCAATAGTAAGATATGATTTGGGGCAAAATAAAAAGATTGATTTAATCATGAATTGATCTAATTATTCAATTTGTGTAATTAGGGGCATGATCTAGGCAAAATTGAGCCCTTAAAACAAATTTATAGCTCAATCAATTGTATAACATGTATACAGCATATACATGGCATAAATGTCCATACTTTTATCATAAATGCAAACATGAATGTAATTTTCATAAGTAGGTGAAAAAACAACTCAAATGTTGTTTAATTACCTTAGTGATTTGACCTTATATCTGATATCTTAAACCCTAAACCATGTACCATTTACATTAAACCCTATGTCACAAGCCCTATACACCAAACCCTTTAAATTATAGACCTTAAACCCTAAAACAATAAATTTATCCCTAATTAACATCTTTTATATATATCACCAATGTGATTTAGGGGTTGACCAGTTCTAATTTGCTCCAATCACCATCATGATTGTACTTTATATACCCTAAAACCTATACCCTAGGCCCTAATGCTTAAATTTTTTAATCCCTAAACTATAAACCATAAATATAAACTCTTTAAACCCTAAACCAATAGTTTTAGCCCAAATTAACATCATTTAAACTAAATATTATCTTTGTGATTGACCCTTCGTATCCTAAACCTAATCCCTAAACACTATACCCTAACTTGTAATCCAAAAACTTTCTCTATTTGCCAATTTATTTAGTCTCAATTAACATACTTTGTAGCAAAAATTAGGTTCACACATAACATAGAGCAATTAGACCTTATATACATCCTTAAACCTAAACCCTACATTCCCTAATCCCTAATGCTTAAACCCTAAAACATGAATTGTAATCTCTAATCCCTAAAACATAAATTATAATCCCTAATCCCTAAACCTTGTGCACTAATGACTTAATCCCCAGTCTATAATCCTTAGTTTATATTAAGTATAACATGATCACATTATTTAATAACAAAACCATGTTATTATTAATATAAGAAACACTCGGTTATCATTGCTAATTACTAAACCTAAACAATTCTTAAGAATAATGTGATCAGATTATTACATAACATGATCACGTTATTACATAACACGATCACATTTTTGTTAATATACGCTTCTCAATATGTTGGATGAAATAAGACCTTGTAGAACAAATAATGTGATAGAGTTATTTTTTGTAAAAGGTTCTCCTTCATCCAACATTTTTAGAAGCATGTATTAACAATAATGTGATTGTATTTTTATACAATGCAATCACGTTATTGTTAATACTCACTTCTCAATATGTTGGATGATGCAGAACCTTGTACAATAAATAACATGATCATGTTATTACATAACATAATTATGTTATATAATATGATCAAATTATGATTATTTTAGACTAAGATAATTTCTCAATGACTATTTTAACCCAAACCAATAATTTTATCCCCACGAACATTCTTTATGAGATCTACAGTACTTGTGTACTTAACCCCACCTTTGAAAAGTTGTCAATTGTCTTTTATGGGTGACAGATCACATTCAAGGAAGAGAGAGATGTTGAAGGATAAAAAACTAGAGGAATTAGAATATTTAAGAGAGAAACACAAGATATGAATTCATAAACTTTGTGGTAGATAAGGTACAAACCCTAATCCTGATGAACCAAATGCCATAAATAATGAGCCATTTGATAATATTGAATTAAAAATGATGAAATTTACCATCATGAATTGGATAATGATGAAATCGACCATACTTAAATGAAAAATAATGAATTATTTAATGTTTGAAGTTTACATTCAAAGTTTTAAGTTTTTGATTTTGTTAATGATGAGTCTATGTATGATGCTTCACCCACCATAAGTGAAAATTTGATGGAAACAAGTAATGATGAAATTAACCATAAAAAAATTCATGGAAAATATAATGAACAAATAAATAATGAATAAAATGTCATCTCACCTCTAAATAATGAAATTAATAATGATTTTTAAATGCCATATGAACAAATTCTACCATTACCAACACCTCCAAGAATTGTGCGTAGAAATGATAAATACTTAATTGAATTTGATGAAAATATTTTACAACCTATGCACAATAATATGCCTGATCACCATTCAAGAAGAATAGCTCAACAAATATAGGATACTTTCTTTCATAATTTGGATTATGATATTCAAAGATGTCAATTATTTATTTCATTGATAAAATTGATTAAGATGAGACCTATAATGTACACATTAGGAGTAAGAACATCTAACATGGATGATGAAAATAATATAATTTTTGAAAATCTACATGATGCATATCATATTTTAGGCCAAAAATCATGTACCAAATATTATAATGATGCCTGATGTATACTTATAACTTGTACAATAAGTGAAAAAATAGAGAAAAATGAATGGTTTCAAAAACAAGCCGAACACTCAATATAAATTAAAAAATAATAATGAAAGAAATTAAAAGATGTGAAACACTTAATGAACCTAATACTAATGAGCTCAGGGCATTTTTTGGTAGACTTACATGAAAGGACAAGGCTATAACTAATACTCTAAAAGAGTTACTTGCTCAATTTTGGAAAGACAATACAAGAGTTTCACCCAATGCAAGAGATGTTGTGAAAGGAAGAGATGGTTCTCGTAATCATGAACCACATCTGAAACATTTATTAGATATGAATTAAGCACAATTATACTCTCAATTTTTATAAAAACATCCACAAATTTATATTTATTGAAGATATTTTGACATGGCAAAACCTTTTTATGTTAAAATAAATCACACACACACCACTTGTTGTAGGCAACATATTGAATTTTCAATGCACTATGATGTTTTTACCATATTCATTGTATTTTGCATACTAAATTTTTTTCACAAGAGTGTGATATTGAATTTCCCCCAAAATTAGCTAGGGAATTTATTCCAACTATCTTTTAAAAAATACTGAATGAATAACTATTTTACAATAAATCATGTTTAAATATAAATTACAAAATTATGGTGGATTGCCAAAATTTAAAAAAAAAGTATCCATGAGGACATTATAAGTGCAATTAGATAGGAATTAGTTGTTTTAATAAAATATAAATCATGACTTATTAAGTAAAAGCTGACAAAGAATATAAAAGGTGTGAGCTTGTTAAAAAAAAGATACCTGTTTCTAAATTTTTAGTCAAATTTACAGAGAAGATTGTTTATAAGTATGAAACGCACACACATTGGGCTAGATGGTTGGATGAACATTTCAAGATAAAAAATGATACATTCCCATTTGTTTCAATTGTTTTAGTAGTTGATTTTTCTGAAAATTACACATTCAAACCCCAAATGGATGTTCAATGTCAATATTAAAACTCATCACAAGTTTCCATATTCATGCATATAACATTCATGCATGTACTTGATAGTATAGAGAAATAATAGAAAATATTAAGGGAGTACCATTTATATATCAGTGATAATAGATCACATTACTCATAGTATGTACAAGGTTATTTTTAGAAGTTCTATGAACATTTGAGTCAAAGGACCATTACTTTCAGTTAACATTACACTTGGTCAAAAAAATATACATCAAAATTCAAAAATGCATGGATGTTTTATTAGTTGAGTAGGATGCACATTACCATTGGTGTAGAACACATTTGGAGTTTCACCAAGGTTGGCCATGGGAAAAGGGAGCATGATGATGCTGGAACATGTGTAAAAAGAGCTATTGCAAAGGAAGAGTTGAAATTTGAAGAGGGTGTTCATTTGATACATGTAAAATTTGTGGTTGAATGGTGTAATGAGAACATCTATCATGATTCTCAACCAAATTTTACTATTCTTAGACTTATCTGGTTAATGGAGGAAGAACACTTATCAAAGTATGATGATTGTATGACTCTAATGGGTTCAAGTGACCTCTACGCATTTTTTAGCTCAAATGCAAGTTTTTGGACTAGTCATATGAGATACTTGGCATGCATGGATTTTGTTTAGAATGAGTGTGAGTCATAAGAGTGAGTGGATGATTTGAGTTTCAAACCTCTAATTCTAATCAACACATATCAGGTTCCAACAACATTGTAACTTATAAATATGACATCACTAGATGAGTTTGACCATGTATCTAATTTAATATAGCTAGGTAGAATAATTTTCATTATGTACAATTTATTCTCATTATATATCTTCATATTATCACTAAATATGGTTTTTTGTGATAAAGGGCTTATTTTTTTAGTTATTATAGATGAGGATAATAAAGAAGGCACTGATTACTACTTGTGTTAGTGTCTAGAGAGAAAGAAAAAAATGACTTCCCCACTTGTAGATGGAGAAAACATTGACTATCCCACTGGGTCAGTGGTAGTCACAAGAACTTGGTTTCGATGATATCCTATAAAATATTTAGATCAATGGTTGTTTGAAGAGTTTGAAACACACAAGATGATACTGCACTATTCAAATTTGGTTCTTGTAATGTATATTCATTTACAAAAATATCATGGGAGGCCATTAAACGATAAACTATGAAAAGTTTGGGAGTCATACCATGAAGCTATTCTTGATACTATCAAGGTTAGAGCATATCCTAGTGGTTCATTGGATTGAAATACATAGGTATGTTGACTTTCCAAATGTAGATGTAATCAATTTGACCAATTTTTTTAATTTTCTAGGTAGTATAAATTTAATTTCAATTTTAATTACTTACTAATTTTTTTTTGTATGTTAGTGGTGCCAGGTAAGCTTTCACCATCACTTGATTGGCACTATCAGTAAATAATTATATATTCTTAATTCTAAGAGAAGCTCAGGTTGGACATGATTTAAGCTCAGGTTGGACATGATCAAAGCTCAAGAAATGACTTATAGGTTTCATTTTATGGGTGTTTGAACTTAGGCTATAAAAGCATTTTTTCTTGTATTGGAAAGGGTGTTATTGAGGCTAGAATAGGTGGTGGGTTTGTCAATCAAGCCTAATGAGAGGCCTAGAACCTAGTCCTAGATGTTATCTTCCATCTCTAGATGTGTAGGTAGTGTTAGTTTTTAGTTAATAAGAATCAGAGGTTGAGTTTTATAACCACAACATAAACTTTGACAACATTTATTATTAGTGTTTTTGTGTTCTAGAATGATATTGAAAATGCACTTTTAGATGGATTTAAACATCATGGAAGTGTGATAAAATGTAACTTGCCTATCTATATGTTATTTTAGTGATATATTTTGAGGTGGATGTCCCAAAGGTATAAATTTCAGTCGGAGCTCAAGAAGTTGCTTGTTTAATGCCAAAAAGTTGCATTTTTGGACCCCTCACTGCAACTTTTCCAACAGATTGCTCTCAAATATTCCAAATAATTTCTATAGCGTGTGATTAGAGTAATTAAAGAGGTAGGGTAAGGATATGGTAATTCACAAAAATGACTTACAGGTTTCATTTTATGGGTGTTTGAACTTAGGCTAAAAAATTACATTTTTTTTTTGTATTGAGAAGGGTGTTCTTGACGCTGGAATTGGTAGTGTATTTGTCAATCAGGCCTGATGGGAGGACAAGAAATTTATATTAGATGTCATCCACCCTATGTATGTGTTGGTAGTGTATGTTTTCAATCATAAATCATTAAAACTATATTTTTACAACAACTTAAACTCTGACAACATTTATTGTCAGTGTTTTCGCTCTCTGAAATGATAGTGAAAATGAACTTCGAAATGGATTTAAACATTATGGAAGTGTGATAACATGTAATTATCCTATATGTACATTATCAAATTAATATATTTATAGGTGGAGGTCTCAGAGGTATAAACGTTAGTTGGAGCTGAAGAAGTTTCTTGTTCACTACCAAAAAGTTGCATTTTTGGACCCCTCATTGTAACTTGTCTAATGGATTGATCTCAAAGCTTCCACTTGAATGATCCATGATGATATTATATGGATTAAATATCTAAGGGAAGGATCTGATGGCTCATGAAAATGACTTAAAATTTTTGTTTTACACATGTTTAAACTTAGGCTAAAAATTTGCATTTTTCTTATATTGAGAAGGGTATTCTTGAGGTCAGAATGGGTGGTGGGTTTGTCAATCGAGCCTAATGAGAGGCCAAGAACCTGGTATTATATGTTATCCACCAAATAATATGTGTCTTAGTGTAAATTTTCAATTAGGAATCATCAAAACTAGAGTTATACAACCACAAGTTAAACTTTGACAACATTTGTTGTCAGTGTTTCAGCGTTCCGAAAAGGTTGTGAAAATGCACTTTTAGGTGGATTTGAATATTGTGGTGGTGTGATAACATGTAATTTTCCTATATGTATTTTATAAAAGTGATAAATTCATATTTTTAGGTCCCAAAGGTATAAATTCTAGTTGGATCTCTAGAAGTTGCTTGTTCACTGCCAAAACATTACATTTTTAGACCCCTCACTACAACTTATCCAACAGATTGCTCTTTAATATTCCACATGATTGTTATAGGGTATGATTAGAGGGATTAAATATCTAGGGGATGTATTTTAAATTTCATATAAATGACTTATAGTTTTCATTCTATGTGTGTTTGAACTTAGGCTAATAAATTGAATTTTTCTTACATTGAGAAGGGTATTCTTGAGGCTGGAATGGGTGGTGGGTTTATCGATCAGGGATGATGGGAGGCCAATAACCTATTATTAGATTTTATCTACCCCACTGAATGTGTTGATAGTGTTATGTTTTAGTTAGGAAGCATCATAACTATAGTTATACAACCACAACTTAAACTTTAATAACTTTGACAACTTTGACAACTTAAAGTAGAGACCTAGAACCTTAATGAATAAGTGACCTATTAGGTGGTATTAGGGGATTATATAAGGTCATGTAATAACATATTTTTAAATACTTAGGTGAGATAATTTTTACTAAAAAGTCCCATAATTCATGTAAAAAACATCTCAAGAAAGATCTCTAGTCCAAGAAAGGACAACAATGTAATGGAGAGCAAAACTATGAATAATGAAAAAGTGGATTGTTTTGGATTCTCAATTTAGTGTATGTGATTAAATTAGTTTCATATTATCCTTGAATGTCCTTGATTCCATGATTTTTTTTCCATTTATGTAAGGTTTTAGGTGGATAAATGACTGTAGATGGTAACCAAGAAGTGACTGTAGGTCACAATCAAGGATTGGAGCTTGGAGTGATTCCACGAGGTTGGTAAGTTATGAGTCATCATGATATTAGTTTTAAACATGTATCACCTATTTTATAAGGTTCATGGGGTGAAAAGATACCTAGATGTGTCATTTTTTTCCTTTGAAACTTTGTAGAACTCAAGATATTGAATTATATATCCCCTCATCCTGTGGAGAAGCCTAACTAGGGTTTCAAGAGAAAAACCCCCATACAAAGAGTTTAAACCCTTAGAAATTAATTAAAATTCATAATATAACATTTTTTGATGTATGTAAAATGAATAAAGTCATTTTGGTGTGGTTCAAATTTGTATAGTATGGATTTAGTGTCTTGGGTTTAAGATAGGGCTAATTAGGACTAATTAAAGAATGGTTTACAAAAGAAGTGTGGTCTAGGAGTGGAGTTAAGTCATGAAATTTGAAATAAACTTGTAATTATATATACGTGTCTATAAAAGGTTTTAAATATCCATAAGAGTTTATATATTTCTCAAACCAAGAGAATTTGCATAAAAAAGGCTACAAGCCTAAGGAGACCATTATGAGCCCTATATGTGGAATTGAATGTTAAAGTGTGTATAAGAACTTATAAGAGGTTAATATAGGTTTTATTTTACCATATAAGAACATTTATGACATAATACTAACTCTTTAATACCTATATCAATATTTGGTACTTGAAACCTAAGAGGATTGCCTAGTGAGAAGATAGTGAAAGAGTGAGAGGATGTTTGTGAATGGAAAGAGTGAAATGAGTTAGAGAATGAATGTGAGAGGTTTTTAAGAGGTATAATGATGCTAATATGTGTCTTTAAAGTGTACAAGAATAATTTACAAAGAGAAGAAGGCCATTAAGCCTAAGTGATAAGAGTGTCATTAGTCATTTCCACTACACACAATGAAATAAAAACTTTAATTTAAAAAAAATATACGAGATCCGAGATAAATAGCATTGAAAAGAATAATTTTTCAATCCTCATCTGTGTACAATATTAATTATGAGATCTGATAGGTAATAGTTTGGAAGATCAAAATAACATTTTACAGTAACACATAATAAAATAAAAATTGAATATAAATTAGATAGATTGCCATGATAGGCATACAATATATGCACATGTGTGCAATGTCAATAATACATAGATTGGTGTGATACATATACAAAAAATTAGATCTACCAACATAGTATCTAATGTTGGGTGAATGTCATATATACATATACAGTGCCAAAAATACATAAATTTCCATATAGGCATACAAAAAAGTACATCTCATGTAAGACATCCTATTCATAAAATAGCCCACCTCCCTTGGCTTTCCTTGAAGAAGACTCTCCCTAGGATGCCCTTCTAGTAGATGGAGACCCTTCTAATGCTTTGGATTGATCCAAGGTCTGACTATAGGTCCTCTGCTCATAGCTTGATTATAGCTGAGCCTATTCAAATACAAGAATTATTAAAAAATTAACATTAAATATATTCAAATAATTGTTAATAAATTAATTTTAAACTACAATAAAATATCATTTAAACACATGCACTTAATACAAGCTCACGATCATGCTCAATCTATTGTTCACTCTCAAACAAGTCAATGATAGTCTCAGCGATTCGAATAAGCATCTCAAATATGGGAGAAACATGAGAATTTTCCCTACTAATCATTTGACTAGGACTATTAGATGTCATAGGACAAACCTGCATACATAATACATTTACATAATTATATTTACCCCAAGTACATGTAGTAAAATTATTAAAACAAGTCTATTTTTACAATTCAAAAATACAAGAAATAATATATACCTTTGTCAATAACTATGTAGATGACATTGCAATAGCAATGCCTATGTCTATGTCACCTTGTAGAGAGGGAGGACTGTCTACTCCAACCATTAATTGTTCATGTAAACAAGGTCTCACTTACTTTTATATACAATATTAAATTGTATATATGGGAATCATTTATATCATGAAAAGATAATGTAAACTAAGAATCATGGAAGTGTAACTACCATATAATGTACATATCACGAAAAGACACTATAAACCAAGAATCATGGAACTACATAATTGCCATACAGTGTGCATATCATGAAAAAAAAATGTAAAATAAGAATCATGGAAGTGTAACTACCATATAATGTGCAGTGGCCAAGAATAACAAGTAGTTTACATGTGGAAGAGTAGGAGGTGGATATAATAGTAGCACTTCGACAAGGCAAAGTTATGTAGAGAAAAATAATAAGAGACATCAAGAACTTTGTCCATACTTGTAAAGCTTCTTTGGATACATTAAAATACCATTATTCACCATAGAGTAGAATCCACCTCTTGACAAAGATAAGTGTTAATAAAATTCTACCAATAGGTTGAGGAAGGGAGGTCCTCATATAATATATCAAGTTTATCCATCTAAATATATTGTCTCATTTTGGCTCAAGATAAAAAAATTGCAAATAGTTAGGATGTTCAATTGGAAGAAACTGCAAGGTGTAATTGTTGAGGCTCACACATATTTTAGTACCAACTCAAATGGTGTCTCTCCCCCAAAACTTGTCAATGGGGCTTCAAGCTATTGAGACCCAATTCAATATTTTTTGACATAAGCAATTTTGAGTAGAGAGGTTGTCTACCCTTTATACCTTTGTCATAGCCAAATCAAAAGGTGTGATGAGGTATTACAATTTAAATCTAGACCTTTATTGTGGCCAAAGAAAATGGTGTAATGAGATATTACAACTTAATTATCATGTGTGTTACAAGTTTTTGGCTCAAACATGAAAAGGTAAGGTTGACACCAAAATTTACAGTCCCCCTTTCCCTAACTTCGGCCCTTTATACAAACTACACCACTTAAATTGGTCATCAAATATTATAACCATGTATTTAAGATATTGTAATAAAATGAAGCAAGATGTAAGTCCTACTATCACTAGATGTCTTAAGTGAAGTCAATTAATAAAATATAAATTTATTTAAATAACTATTTCATTAAATTTATTTGAATAAGTTAATATAATGTTGGGGCCTGAGTCATGGTCATTTATGTCTAAGAAGACTCTTAGAGTTGCATTGTCAATTTAATGATCCACTAAGTATGATTGTTAATGATGTAAATTTCTTCTCTTTTACCTTAAATTCTCTTTTTATTATCATTCATTTTCAAGGGTAACATGTGGATTTATGTATAATGGTAATGGTGACATAAGTCAAAATGATAATATGACTATATTGAGTTTAACAACTTCATTTTCAAGATATTGTTACCTAGAAGGAACCCTAGATATGTGTTCTTAATTTTATAAGTATCCTCGTGGCATGTGAACTACCCTTATCTAATCTTGAATGAAATTATTCATGGGATCCTTGTGGGATTTTCCAAAATTAGTTATATAAATAATGGTGAGCCCATTCTCATTGCTTTCAACTATTGTGGTTCCTCTTTAATGGTTTGTGATACCTAATAACAAATTCTAAAGTTTCACAATACCCACAAGATAGTCAACCTATCTCTAATATGTACACTTTATTTATATAGGAGGAAGAGGATTTTTAAGGTTTAAAGTTGATTTTAGTATGTATGGTATGATTTCACAATCACTAGCCTTTAATTAGGCATAGGATACCTAATTAGTCTTGAGGGGTGTTGAGTTAGGTATTCTCTAATGAGAGTTAAATTATGAAAATCCCTACATGAGATATGTGATGTAAATGGGTATCTAAATGTGGGTTTGGTTTGTTGGGATATTTGTAGTTTACTCATAATAAGGAGGTTTGCCTAAAAAAAGGGCTAGTAGAAGGAAGGTGTCAAAGAGAAAATAAGAGTTGAGTGAAGAGTTGAAGCTTGAGGGTTATGTGGAATGGTTGGATGCATGAAGTGATATGTAATTGAGTAGGTATATGCTCTTATCAGTATTGTGGAAGGAAAAAATCAAAGTAGCAAGAATACCTATGAAAACACATAATAAAATTGTAAAGAATAGAGCAAGGATAAAGAGAGAGAACATGAAAATGGAGTATGAAAATAGAGAAAGATAAATTTAACTTAAACTTACAAGCTGAATATGCATAGACTAAATGTACATAGAGCATAATATTAACTCAAAATTTTACCTATGTATAGGTAAATAGTGTCATCCTAACAAAGATAGATGTAGTAGTGGGTGGCCCAACAACTAGATCTAAATATGTAAATAATGACTATGATAAATCAAATCCTGTAAATGTCGACTATGATGATGAAGGCACCATCACCTCCTATGACATATATATTATTCAATTTCTATGTAAATTATTTTTTATCTAAATTAAATTTTCACATATAACTTAAATTTAACATGACATTTATATAGAATATACCTACATCTATATAGTGGTTTATGTCTACACACTAAATGTGCATGCCAAAAAATCATCACTCATAAGAATATTATCTAAGCACTTTGAACCACTAGTGTTATTATCATCTGAAGGTCCAATGCACATAGCTCCATAATAATGACAAGGGTGGGGTCGAGTATGCATATGAGGTGGCTTATCTCTAGCATCACTCTATGAAAGCCTACTTGTATACTAAACGAGTCTATCAGTGAGTGAACTAATAACTTATAGAGTGTTGATCTCCATAATTTACTAAATTACAGAGGGGATCTCAAGCTCAAGGGTATTTTGGATATGAATATGTGTACATTGATTAAGTTCATGATGTACACCTGGTCAATCTTACAAAGAGCCTTTGCCTCAGCCCTAAAACTCACTAAAATCAAAATAATTCAGAATCTCATTTAGGGCAAACTCACAGTAGAGTTTCATAAACAATATAATGGGACTTCATGGTTATTACATGGTAGATAGTCAAACACCATCCACCATCAGTCTCAAAAATTGGTTGTGATTAAGTTATGTATGCAGTAATGGATTGGAAAATGTTTAGTAGTTATGGGAAATGGGCCATTAGTGGTTGGGTCAATGTATAGGGCACAAATAGAGGCTATTGAAATTTATTTATTCTTGACTTGAAGTGCTAATAAATTTTTAGCATAATATTCCCTACAAGTACCCCTATATAAAGTCCATATGTCGATTTGAATCATTATATAGTCAATTTGACCTAATAAGGTCTCTAGGGAATTGGCTAGCTAGGTTGGGTGGGGTTTGGTGCAAGTGGGATCCCTCATTATCAAAATGAACTCTTCAATTTCAAATTTATTTCCCACAATGTTGTCAATTAAAATCTCCTAACTGCTAGGGGGTTTTATGAAACTATAAGAGGGTTAATTAGACAATTAGGAGAAACAAGAGGGTTTTGTGGAGGGTTAGGAGGAGGTGCAACAAGAGGGTTTTATGGAGGGTTAAGAGGGTTAACAAGATGGGTTGTTAAAAAAATAAATTAAAACCAAAAATTAGGTTTAAATAATGAAAATAATGAAAAATTAGGATTAAATATTGAAGATTTCTCTCACTTATCTCTTTTACGTGGTAGCATCATCGATCAGTAGCTTCGTGGGATGAATTTGGTAGTTTCCTAGCACTCTCTTGTCTATTTCACCCGGATGTGATCATGGAAGTTGGAAGAGAGAAAGAAAACTCAAATGTAAAATGAGGATTTTACATTTGGGTTTCGCTTTTTATTTTTATTGATACACATGTAACGTGACCACATTATTGAAAATGACAATAAAGTGATCATGTTAATAACACGATCATGTTATTATTTAATATAACGTGATCACATTATGTCTCGATAATCACCGATCTATAATTTGAATAACATGACCATGTTAATTAAATAATGTGATCATGTTATTAATTAACATGATCGTGTTACCTGAAATGTTCACATAATTGCCCCCCAACTCTATGCATTTACCCATGTAATTAAGTAGAATAATGCTAATAATTGCACTCAATTTTTTTTACATAATTAAACACTAATTGAAATATATAATTAGATTTAAAATTAAAAAGAATAATCTTATAAAATTAAATATTAATCGTCCACTCATATTTAATAAACAATACCATTACATTCTTAAGGTCTTAATGTAAGTCTTCCACATAGATGGAAAATAATTAAATGAAATAAATATCAATACTTAATTCATACTTTAAAATAGTATAAATGTAAAGTCAAATTATTGGTGTGTTTGATGTAACCCTCACCTTGTTTACACCTCAGGTTACCTTACCAACATGTCACTTCTTCATTAGATTATGTTCTTTTCTTTTGATGAACTTTTTCTCTTATCTCAATGCCAAGATACTAGTTGAGTCACCAATGCTCTTATTGGTGACATAGCTCTATATAGGAATCAGGATCATCAATGCAAACTTGCTCATTTGTAAAACAATGTCATTCATACCATGATAGATAGAAATCTTTATCAAGAACAATGCAATTATCTCATTCGGCTATCATGGTTTACTTGTGACTCTTAAGATCAATCCTTCACTGAATGAAACCTTCAAAATCATCATAACATGTTCTTATATCCATCCCAAGTTATATTATAAATTTTGGTCTGTTATCCTACCTCAAAACCCAATTTTCTTTAATAAGCCTTTTTAGTCCTTGCAGCCCTGTCAAGAGAGTTTTTAGCCTTTATTTCTCATATTACAAATTCCTTCATCAATCCAATATTATATTCTAGATTTTAAGACCTAAAACCATTTGTGTCACGTAAATAACCTTATTATCCAACTGCATATTAAATTTCAGGTCATTCTGAGCATTTTTTTTAAAGTTATGTGCTCTTTAGTACCTGAGAACACATTTTTTTGAGTTGTCTCAGAACTGCAGGTCTGTATTTTGACCATATCTTTTTCCACATTGATCCATTCGATCTGAAACCACTTTAATTATATTCATAAATCCAAGGCTCATCTACACAAAAATTTTCATAATTTTTCATTTGTTAAATCTCGAGATATACTCATTCTTCCAACCGTGGCCTAGTTTTCTGTCCACATAGGCCGAGAGCTTACAAAAGTCCATAATTCAACTTCCAATGACTATTTTTGACATATTACAATTGGAACACAGTTTAAATGACCTCATACTATGTTTCCAATTATTCATTAGGATTAAAAAATGAACCAATAGTTAAGTCTTCTTCAAACTATGTTGTGCAAACACCCTATTCATGACCCTATCACCTACAAGCAGAGAGTCAACTTTTGGAGTCTTAAGGTGTCTAAGATGTTTACAAAGTCTTTTGATTCTTCCTTTGGGTCTATACTTACCTCACAGACTTATATTCATGCTATGCAAACATCTACACGTTGATCTCCATTTGACATTGAACTGTGTATGTGTTGAATGACTAAATACACAGGCCTGCACCCTATTCATTGAACTTTTGCAACATTTTAGTACTCTTAATCATCTAATACAATTGGAAACTAGTTCTCAATGTATATCCAAAGGTTATCATGCATATTTCACTCCAATAAATGATCACTTATTTCTTAAACCTCAAGGAAACATACATATACATACACAGCCCTGTACATTTGTTTACCACTGATTAGACCAGAATTCTATATTTGGGATTATTGTTTACTTAACATACACATGTGAGTCAAAACACCTTTATTCTTAGTCAATAAAAATACTTACAATAAAAATATTACAATATCCCATGCTCAATGGTCAATGGCTTCACAAATCCTTATCAGACACTTTATGTCTTCTCCTTTTCTTCACATGCAATCTCCACTTTCCCCCTTACATTTTTTTTCATGCTTTGATTTCCTGGTTCACCTCCCTGTCTCTCTTTGAGTAAGAGATCCTCTCTTTTTGTCTTTCCTCTACGTACCTCTCCTCCTCTTATGAGATTAATGCATATATTACTCTTTTTTTAAAGAGTCTCCTCTTCCTACGCCAGCTTGGGTTCTAAGGCAACAAATAGGAGAGATTTTCTCAACCAAAATTCTAATGTTGAAAAATTATCTAATAATAAATATCCTATGGTTGGAGGATTTCAACCATCTCCCTTGATTTACTCCACAAGCTTTTAACATGGGATTCTTAACTAACTTTTACCTTTTCCACTCTTTTTTACTTTTAACAATTACAATTACTCCTCCTTAGACAAAATTTTGGAGGGAAACTACAATAATTTGAATTTGAATTCAAACATGACTAGAGCTTGCATGCCTAGTGAAGACTGATCCCAACTTAACCATGTCTTGCATGAAGATGTATGTAGATGCTCCTGCATCATTGTCCTTTTAAAAAACCCACATCTAGGGAAATATAACATGACATATTATTTTATAATCTTCAATAGTTTCATATTTAAGCAATCATTACCTTGTTCTAGTAGTGCAAGATATAATTTAATAGCCTCATGTCATTTTTTATGTATCTTAATTTATCCACCTTTTCACTTTTTACATAGTTTTTATGCCTACATTATGCTTTCCACGTCAATGTCTTATTTAATTTCATGCGATTCAATCCATGTTTTATTAGGCACCAAATAATTCTGATATAATGCTTCACCTTCTTCTCTTCTAGAAGCTTTCAAATATTAAAACCTCACCATTTTATCCACATTCTAACTTTTCACTTTAAGGTAATTTATATCCCCATCTATACTTCACATCCATATCTTTCAATTTTCATCAATTGGTCATACTAAAATCATTTGTCCCACATACACATTCATCAATGGATTGAATTGTTGAATAAATTTGTTTTCTATGAAAATGTGTGACCACTCAGATATGTTTTAAATCAAGGAACCGACAAATTTTAGTTTCATGTCACATATTACATGATATCTTCATGAAAAATGGACCCAATAATAGCTTAATGTGAAATACACAAACTCACATATCCATAGAGGTCCCATTTATTTTATAGTTAACATTTAATCCCTATTATGTTAACATATTTTGATCATGGAAAGGTGTAAATGTGGATAGATAAAGTGGAATAAAAATTTCAATATATATGTGTATTTTATTGATGCCATATTGAGAAAAAAATAGACCTTCATGGTTGGATTGATATGGTGATGCATCACTATTAGTGTATCTCCCATGAACTTAAGTAGAATAATGCTAGTAAATGAAAAATATTTTGATTACATACTTCAAGAAATTAACCAAAATTTATTATTAGATCTAAAATTTTGAAAAAAATATTTAGAATAAAATTAATATTACATTCATATTTAATAAAAAATATGGTTACTTTCTTAATGGGTCAATAGTAAGAATCTTGAATAGAAGAAGGGATAAAAATATTGAATAAAATATAGTCAAATAGAAGCAATTGATGTCAATCTTAAATTTATAGTGAATAATTATGGTATGAATTTAATTCCAAGTTATTGGAGTGTGTTTTGAAATATAAATTTCAAAAAAACACATCTCGACTCAAGATGATATCACATATTGATTTATGACCTTCAATAGTTTCACCTTAGTATTCATTACATTGTTCAAGTAGTGCAAGGTATGATTCAATGGCCTCGTGTCCTTTTTAATGAATCTTAATTTATCTACCTTTATAAAATTTTGTTGTCCATTCCATTATAAATCTATCCACATTAATATATTGTTTAATTTCATTTGATTTGATCCATGTTTACTAGGTGTCAAATAATATCGATACAATGCTTCACCAACTTCTCTCCCTTAGGGTTTTCAATATTGAATCATTAACTTTTATACCACATTATTACCTTCCAATTTAATATAAATATCCCCATCTACCCTTCCCATCCCTATCTTTTTATTTTCATTTGTTGGTTGTACTAGAAGCATATGTACCACATACACATCCATAAATGCATTGAATGCTTGTTTAGATCATCCACAAATAGGCCCAACATAAATATCATTATTACTTAGGATATGTTCATTAATGTAACCTTATTTATGGAAACAAATGGATCCTATTATTTGTTCATATTTATCATTTTCATGTATTGTTTGTGGCAAAAATCAAATATTTGACTTCCTACTATAATTTACAAATGGTTTATCCAAAACACACAAAACATTTTACCAATATGTTGTATTTGGAATTCAATATTATTTACCTCTACCTGTTGAACTTTTTCCAAAATGATCAATATATGATTTTAGTCCCCTTTTTAAATCTTCCATTTCTTTGGGCTCTATTAAAGGTGATCGAGTAGGCTTCCCTTCCAACAATTTTAGTTCACTATTATCCTTAAAACACCAGATTTGGATTGGATGAGACCAATGGATAATATTTATTGTTGATTTAATTTACATCATTTGTATTTTGTCCACAACATGGAACCTAAGCATATTATGTTTGCTAAAACATACTATCTTGTGGTTTCCATCCAACAAGTGTGGCTCCTCAAAGGCTTTGAAGTCATACACTTCCTCATCAAGGTAAGGAGTGAATCTAGTTTAGCCCTCTTGGCATGTTTTGTAGGTGTCCATGGTATGTTGTAAATAAAATGTATCCAATTTTCATAATGATGTTGTTAATCTACCAAAAGTCCTATATATATCCTTATCAGTGTGTCCCACTAGGAGGAAGATTTCATACACAATGTTGAATATCATTTTTGCTATCAACATTGATGCAAATGAAAATAAGGTATCATTCTTGTTTTCAGTCAAACCATTATCTAGTTTCAAGTAGAGGATCGATGGTTGTTTTCTGAATGAAGTAATTTTAATAGCAACATTATTAATTTATTTAACATATATAACCTTTTGTTTGTACCCTTTAGACTTATCTTGCACTTTATTTTTCAATAGTACATCATGCAATGGTTATTTAGATGATCCACAAGTGTAAGATAAATCCACGTACTCATAAATTATGGGTTTTTTGATCTTCTTTAGACATAAAACTAATGCTGTAACTATGTATTTTTCTCCATGTTTAATAAATTATATGCCAAAGTGGATAAAATCTCTAGTCTTATGTTTATGAGTTAAAATACTAGTCAAAGTAATTGGGAGGTTCATAACATTACTTATTAACATTGTTTTTTTTCCCATCAATGTTATGACAGTTTTCATTTTACCCATTTTATCATGCATAATGCTGAAGAATACATGAGGTTGTCCCTATAATTGAAATCTATGAGATTAATAATTTACATGAAAAAATTGAATGTATCCATTGCACCATGTTTGTTCCTTTTGGAACATACTATATAATACAAAAGAAAAAGAGTTAGTGAAGTGAGGGGAAAATAACTTTAACCTATTATAATATTATAAACATTAAATATAACCTTTGAAAAATAGTTTTGTTTCTTTTTCATTGTTGTACTATGTAGAGAGGGTTGGTTTATGGTATTTAATAGAATTTTTAAATGATAAATTAGGTACATAAATACTAAATATTAAAGAGGGTATACTTTATCATATATTATACGCTACAATATTGTAATATATAAAATATAATATAATATTATATATAATATGATAATATTTTATTAATAAACTTAACCAACCATTTATTTATTGTAAGACCTATCATTATATTATAATATATTATGTACAAAAAAATCCAAGCTGCATTTGTTCTGAACAATTATAAACAAAAAGATCTAATGATCATTTGGAAAAAAACAAAATCTAAATAATCTAAAATATTAAAAAATATTTATAAATGGTATTTATTTCATTCATCACAATTTACCAATGAGGATTATTAATTGTATATATTTAGATTCAAACAATCTAGAAATTTAATGTTTCACATGTATATTAAATCCATAATATTATAATATATTATTTGACTAATACAAATTTAATAAATCAAATTGCATTATTAAATATTATTTATTCCTAAACATATCATGCAAGTGGGAAGATGGCAGAGGGAGGTTGTGCAACGTGGAGGGAGGATAACATATTCAAGAGATGGAAAATAAATTATAAATGAGTTCTTTTTTCTCCCAATGTGTTAATGGAGACCATGGCAATAGAAAATTAACCCTTACTACACTCAGTGGTCATCATGTATTATCTTTCAATTATCATAGAAAATATGGAGATTGTGAACCTTTAAGGTAACTATAAAATATCATTTTATTTCCACTTCTAAGTTTGTTTAATTAGCAAGCAAATGTGGTTGAATTTACCTAAAGAAATGGCGTTATTTTTTATTAATTTAATGTTACTGTATTTTTTTGTTCATATTAAATTTAATTTTTTTTGAACATTATATATTTATAACCAATTGTTGATCATTCTTTCCATTTAGAATTATTTATCATTTGATTATATTTATACTATAATTTTTTTCTAAGCAATGATAAACATACGCAGTGTATGTCATATTTTGTGTGTGAAAATACTAGTTTGGGTTATATATTCACTCATCACCATAATACCACTATTTACTTCAATCTCTCCCACACAAAATTAAATGACCTATGTCTGACCAGTTTCTTATTTTTCCTAGTCTCACATATATGCTCAATTGAACATCACATAGGAAGTTGTAAAACTCTTACAAAGGTTAAATGACATAATGGATGGTCTTATCACAAATAACTATTATAATTTTAAATATATTATTAAAAAATAGTTAGTGTAACTCTTTACTAAAAATATGTAATGCATCAACACTGTGAGATGATAAATTTGAGCAATAGATTAGATTATGCAATTTTACCAAAACTACCCAAAACACCAATCAACCATTAAAATTTGGAGCTAAATAGGATAAAAATACAAATACAAATGAAATATTCATAACAACATTAGATCTTAAAATCTAAGTTCTCTAAATCAAGATCAAAACAAGAAAATACTATATGATATGGACAAAGGATTGATTACAAATAGACTCAAAAATTTATCATGATATTGGCTTTCACAATGTTTTGATTAATAAACTAGTTATTGATTCATGGATTGGATAATAATATTGGCATGAGAGGATCATAGATTTCATAGTTAATTTGGAAATGGAGGGGTGGCTGATTTAAATAGAGAAAGAAGGGAAAATCAATGAACAAAATCTAAATTTGGGTGTAGGAAGATCAAAGGTGGAGAATTATTCAAGAAATTAAAAATTTATTGGATGATTATAGAGGTGGGAATGTTCGAGAGGTATAAGCCTCTAGATTATTTTTTGGATGTCTAGTTATAATTAGTAGATTATTATTCATGTGATTAGGGGGTTCTAGAGAATTTAGGGTAGTAGGAGAAGATACTCATACGATAGGGTATGTGGAAGGAAATTTTAAATTCCCAAATATTAGATAAGACAAGATTTGGATATAAGTGGGATTAATTAGAAGAATTAATTAGTCATAGAATTTTATGAGTTTATTATGTGACATGAATAATGAATATGGGGTATTAGACCAAATGGATAGAAGGGGATTAATAGGACATATTACTTGAAATAAGGTGGGATAGAATATTATTGGATGAAGTTAGTGACAGAGGGAAGCGAATAAATTTAGATGCATGTGTTTTCCCCCTCTTTAAAATCGCATTGCTAGTGGAAGAAATGGAAAGAGTAATGGTATTTTAAATAATAAAGATACTCATGGATGCAGGTTAGTAAATAATGTTAATGGATATGATGCCACCTTAAGGGCACATACGGGGAGGAAGTAGTTGGATGGCCACTCAAAAGAGGAAATGAGGGGTGGGATGTGTGAAGAGATATGAGGTTGGGATGCTATATGGTGGACTATTGATGAGGAAGATGAAATTGACATGATCAATAATATATAAAGTGATGATTCCCCTTGAAAAGACATATGTATAGGGAACACAAATGATTATGTCATGATTGTTGACACATCCCAAGGGGGAATCAACCATAACATGATGATGATAAGACAAAAGGTCAAAAATTTATGACATATCCTAGGCAAGGACACATTCAAGGAGAGTAGCCTACCAAGATGATAAAGACCACAATATTTGAACATGTCTCAATCAAGGATGCATGATGGGAGCGTATCAAGCCAAAATAAGATAATGATTTGATAAGATTGATGATAAGTGTAGCTTAGAGCTAAAGTCAAGTGATATGATGAAGGATATGATATAGGATAAATGATATGATTGAGTGTCCAAAGATGAAAGGGAATAATTGGATTTTAATTCATTTAATCATTGAGCCACAATGTGATTAATAAAAATGATGCCCCTAGAAAAGACACACAAAAGGGAGTGATAAATGATGATAAAGTTACAATTACAGTCATACCCTAATTAATGGAGGAAACCATAAAATTTAAATCATGAATTGAAAAATGAGTGAAAATGGATGATTGATGGAAGAAAAGATTAATTTTATGATTTTATGGGCCTAATCGACAAGTGCAAGCAATTAATGAAAATATTAGGGAGATGATTATGGGGATGGTGATTGATCAATAGAATAATTTTTTAATGATTGATATTATAGCTCAAGTATTTGATTGATGAAATCATTCATTATGATAAGTGACAAGAGATATATAATGGTGAATGGTGGGAAAAATGAGGGATTGGTCAAGCTGACCTACCTAGGTTGAAAAGACCTCAGGCCAATGTAGTTCAGACTAGATTAGAGGATGATGATGGATTAGAATAGTAAGATGATTATTAATGTTAGACACATTATTTATTAAATATATGTTATGTGTGATGATGATTGGATTGAGAGTTGAGTTGAGATGTTAATGATTAGAATGATGATAGATGATTGACTAGAGGATATAGACATATTGATAAAATAATTGGAATAATGATTGGATATTATATGAGTAGACTTCAAGACGATCGTCTTAAAGATAGAGGAATATGATAAATTATTGGATATGGTTTTTTATAAATTATTACATGTGATAGAGGATAAGATAAATTATGAGTGTGTACATTATCAATCCATCATTGTTGTAATAAGGCTCATCATATTCTAAGTTATTCGATGTAAATATAGTACTAGGTAGTATACCCCATGATATAAGTATAACCAAGAAGAAATTGTACCGAAGTATATGATTATAAAAATGCAAACAAACTCTACATAGGGCACTAAAAACACCATTATATCCTTTTCTATCTCAATCATAGCATCCTCATTCATTTCCCCCTTATGAAAGAGACACAATGTAAGGCTAATTAAAAGACTATTAAAAATAGATAAGAAAATAAACATATTCATATATATACATGATAAAAGACATGAACATAAGTCAAATAATATAAAAAATACAAGTAATATACATGGATAAATACATAGAGATTTGTGGTAATTAGTGTCTTGTTTATTGTCCTAATGAGAGTCAACAAGATGATTGATTGGGTGATGCATTAGAATAAGTTTATCATGATCATGTGAATTTAGATTAAGGATATGTATTTAGACATGTATATATATTTTAGGTAGATGAAATATTTTGATTAGGATAATGTTATGGATAAGTGCTTAAATGTTAATTTAGACAAAGGACAAGACAAGATGAAAAATGATTAACACCACTACGATATAAGATAAGTTTAGGATGAAAATGAGATGGAAAACTTAGGAGATATTATAAGATGAGTATTATAGTTAATACATAAGACAATATTACTCAAAAGGTTTTAGATTTTGTAAACTTTATAATTTTAGGGTTTTGGGAATATTATAATTTTTAGGTCTTGTAAGAATATGTATTACACTATAAAAATGGGGTTAGTATAAAATGGAATACCAAGCCTAAAAAACATTATAAGAATATATATAATTATGGATGGGACAACACAAAGATGAGGGTGATGTTTAAAATGAGATGAGGGTAAAGGAAAAATGAACTAGGGATCACCAATGACCACATCATGAAAGAACTATATATCTAGTTGACTAAATGTCCATTGGAGGATATGTAAAGATGATTCCATAATATTTCCCAAGATATTTTCCATTATATGACAAAGGTTAAGACTAGAATAAATTATGAACAAAGTGATAATATAGACAAGGATGATATGGAGGGATATTATGTGCATACAATGGATTTACCTGCAAGTGTTGAGGTATAATGTAGACAATAGATTATTATACCATGGTTTTTATCATGGTACTTTCCCAAGGTGACAAAGATTGGTTTTCACCATTGGATGAATGATTTTATTTTTAATTGAATTTTTGGCATCTCAATTTATTGTATATGGGTGTGAGATGTAGGAATGCTGACACTTTTTGATCTTTAACCAGCACATGTTCTAGGTAGATGTGTCATTAGGATCATGTTATCAATGTTGGATGTATTTATGTCTTTGTGACCTTTATTGATTCTTGATTAAGACCCCTATAGACATATATATTAGGTATCTTCATCACCCTTATAAGAGATAATGTTTCCCAATTTTGTGAGGTGTGGAATGGATGGATTTAGGGTTTGTATTTAATGGTGATGTATATGACTTGAATGGATGATATGATATTGATAGGTAGGTGGGATGGGTGATTGGGAAGTGGGACTAGATCTTGCACACACCATTGGATCTATTAGACATCTCATATTTTATTGGTGCCATATGAAAAAATAATTTAAGATATCCAAGGCACTTTGACTTTAGAGTTAATCTTTAACCTTATTATTCAAAATATTATCATCCATATTTATAGTGATTTTGACATTATTTTGATTTTGAGACTTGATTATATCTTAATTACCCCTTCGTACCTAGCTTTCAGATTCATCAGAGGAGATTGATCTTTGACTTGATGGATGATGATTATTTTGAGATGGTCCACTAGTGTCTTAAAGAGGTTTTCACTAAGGGAAGATACATTTTTATTAGGCCAATAGTTTGAATTTTCTTCTTTGCATTTTGTTGCATCAAAGGTGATTTGATCATTATGTATGATTTTTTGAATATAAACTTGGACCCTTATATTTGTGGATCATATTATGTTGCTTGAGGAATATTCAAATAATGTATGTTCATGTTTGAGACTATAGAGGATGGTGATTAGATGATCATTGATGAGAACAAAATGATATGTGATGGATGAGGGTGAGGGAGATGGTAAGATGAGTTAAATGAGTGGTGATGGGGAAATGTGGTCCTCATAGGGTTATTTAGAGACCCAATTTTGACATCAAATAATATCTCGTTGAGATTACTAAAAAATCACTAGGACTAGATGTAGTACATGCATCTCAAGTAGGATCAGATTCACTTTCACTATCTTGACATATAAAGATTGTAAAAAATATATTATGACTTCATCATCATTTTTGGGATCAAAATATATGCCTTGAGATTAGTTTAAATCCAAATTGAAGGTATCCTAAAAAGGGTAGATGTCATCATGAGATACAATATCTATAAAGATGATATTTCTAATGAGAAATCTGATTTGGATATTAGTGTTGAACATGACCTTGATGTAAATAATACTATTTTTAACTCCAATACTAAATCTAATGTACATGATGTGATGTTGTTAGTAGAGGATTTTTTAACCTCAAGTGACCTCTCAACTTGGGGCCTTTGATATGATGGGTGAGAGGAAGATGATTGATGAAAAATGAATTTACCAAAGACAAATCCATGGAAAAAAGACTCATTATATAAGGGAAAATGGGGTTTATGATAAATGGACTATTCATAAATGGAGGATTTTTTTAATATATGTGGACTATGGAAGATGGAATTTGTATCCTGAATGCGTATCAAAAAAAGAAGGGCTTGATTGTGGTCAGAAGAGGAATATTGGCATACCTCTTCTTGTTCACCCTTATATATAGACCCATGTGATTTATTCTCAATTTCAATGTCACCTCAATTGATGAGGCCTTAGACATAGATTTAAAAATTGTTACATTTATTAGTATTATACCCCTAGATTTAGTAATATATATAATATTGGCTAAATTTATACCAAGAAGGATTAGGCTTGGTGGGATGAAGATGTCATATGGGTGGATAAACCATAATTTTGATGATAAAAATTTGGTGAAAGAATATTTCTAAAGATATAGGAAGAGGATTATAGGGATTCTCTTCAATTCTTGATTTATACTTTAGATCAGATGGTTGTTGACTTTATTTCATAGGAAGACTAGTAGTATATGAAGTAGCCAAGATACGATTCCATTTGCTATTATAGGAAGCATTATATTCTTGGTGGAGGGAGTATTTTAATGGTACTAGGTGGTATAGGTGATAAGATTAGATGAACATGAATGGTTGAAGACTAGATGTAATAATGGGTAGATTAGGTCAAAGTTTGTAGGATGTAAAGTACTTATCTCAAGGAGGAAAGAAAGGAGCATATCCCTATTGTCCATGAGGTAATACTAAACTAGGGTATTGACCATATCTATTTTCTATCCCATGGATCAAGATGGGGAAAAGTACGGATGATGTGGTTAGTCATCCATAATTGGTAGGTGCACGGGTTGAATGAAAAGATTGAGGGATGAAGATGGAATGCATGAATTTTTTTGAACAAATGCTTGTTTTAGCATGATCTCAAGTTTCACTAGATGTGTGATGTGATGTGATGTTTGACAAGGTAATATTAAGTAGACTAAATTAATATGTGATCTATACTCTAACAATTTGGATTTGATTAAACTAGGTGCTCTACGACAAGCTCTAGAACGTGAATAGGATAGACTAGCCCAAGAGACTAATTTTGACTTGGGGTTGATTATATTAGGACCAGATCAAGACTAATATGATCAACTTAAGGAGTATTATATGATGAAATGATTAGTTTCAAACTTTATTGAACATAAGCAAGCTAAACTTAGGACCCTGGTGTAGAAATATTTGTTTGTCAATGTAGGTGAATACCAATGTATAACTATAAAATTGATAGAATAAACAATATTAATAAGTATGGGTTAGACTATGACTAGGCTAGGATAGATTGTATATACAAGTGATCAGGTAACAAGGTAAGACAATGTCAAGATAAGTGATTGGTTTGGACTAGGATCCTAAGAGGTGATATGAAGATATGGTGACAAAAAGGACCATGATTTGATCAAGATTCATAATAGATAAGGTGGATTTAGTGTTAAAAATGACACTAAGAATTATTAGTGCTAAGGCTAAGTGAATAATATGAGGTTAAACTATGATAAGTTTTCATGGAGGGATGCCAAAACTGTATTAATATATGAAAGTGATGGGGGTATAACTTGTGTTATATGGATAAGACTAGACTGAGACTGGTGATAAGAGATAGGATAAGATTCAAGATGAGATAAGCTTAAAAATATGTACACAAATATATAAAGTAAATATGTACAATAAGATGTGCAAGATGATATGATTATGAGATAAGGATGTACAAGATTATGATATGTGAAAGATAACTAGATAGGTGTGTATAAGCTTGGGTAAAAGGTTGAATCATCTCAAAAGGTTTAACACAACACTTTCAAAATCAAGAAAACCACAAACCTATCACTAGTAAACTGATTTGGAAATCTAACTTAATGACTACACCATCTAAAAACTTTGTGGGTGAGGTTATAGCATAGTGACTTGTTATGGAATCTCCCAAACCCTCTCAAACCCATTTGCACATAAAAGTCACTTGGGAGTTGATACTAACTCTAAAAATAATTTTCTTGTTATTGTTGGTGGTCTTATTCTAGGCTCAAAAAGCTTTTTCTAGGGGTGTCTATGATATATGATAGGTATATGGGCACTGACTTTTTATAGGTTGTTTTCTGACAATTGGATGATAGAGGTAACCCTTTTCCTTCATGGAAGACATTTATGGGGTCAACCGCTTAGCCTAAAAACAATTATCCCTATGTTTTATACTTTGATTGAACAAAGAGTGTGATTGAATAAGTTATGATGAAATCTATGTCACCAACTCCTTAGACTATGAAAAGTTCATGGGAATTAATTACACATCATGTTTCCTCCTAAAATTAAAATTGGGAGGGTTTAGTGGTTTTTTATTCTCTAAGACTCATCATTAGGATGTAGGGAGGAGAGAATATGTACAAGATGGTGTTTAGAATGCTAAAATATTTGACAGGTGACCTACAAATCAAGTGATTAGTATTTTAAATTTGGCAATCTTGAGGGGTGAATTACAAGACAATACATTAGTCAAAGACAAAGATGTGTAAAAATATGACCTATAAGACAAGTGATTATTAGTATTAAGCAAGAAAAAATTGCCACCAAATTTACACTTGTAAAATTTTGAGCCTAATTTTAGTTTAATAAGCCTCAATAAAAACAATAAAAAAATATTGGGTTTTAAACTATAATTTTTTTGAATGAGGGGCCATGGCATGGGGGTTTGGGGGTGGTAGCCCCTCGCAGGGTCAAGGAATAATGCCCCTTATGGATTTTCAGGGAAGTCCCTAGGACTGATTCCAATTTTGTTATAGGGTGAGGTCTTGGGGCAGTGTCCCCAATGCCAAAAGTAACTTAGGACTTACGAAACCCTTGGAATGACAAAAATCACTTTAAGTGGTCCTAAAAATACACTCAAAAAGGATAATTTGAAATTAAAAAATGAATGAAAAATCACTTATAAATAGTCAATGTTAATTCAAAATCATTTCTAGATAGTAAAAATCACTAATGGCAAGTTAAAATCATAAATATAGACCAATGATTTTCTAAATTGCAAACAAACTATCATGGTTACTGGGTGGTTAGTTAGTTCAAAATCACTAATAAGGTTTTCAAAATTGTAACTAAGATTTACAATAATAGATGGTTAAGTAGTTATTTTATAAAATGGCTAGGTAGACTAATATCAGTTAGGACAAAACCATGATTATCAAAGGCAAAATCATGACTTGAATTCAAAACTATGACTGCATAGAAGCAATTTTGAAAACTATGCAAAAATAAAAATATTTACAAATTTTTTAGAGATTAAATGGAATTTGTGATATTTTAGGTTATGATTTTATCAATATAAGGTATTTATAAGATTTTATATTAATAAAATAAGACTAAATAAAGATTGCTTCAAAATCGTATCTGACTAGTTACAATTTTACAAAACATCAAATTTTCAACTAGATTTTATAAAACAGAGGTTAGATACATAATAAACCATCTTAAAAATAATAAGAGATATGCATAAAGATAATATAGAATAAATTATTAATTATAAACTTTACGAATCTATCACTAGTCAAAATCTCAACTAAGTATGTCAAAATTGCTACTACAAAATCTAAATTACAACTAGCTAAAAACAATTTTACAATGTTGCAACTAGCAATAAGTGATTTTGTAATGCTTCAATTAGTAATAAGTGATTTTATAATATAAAAAATATAAGTAAGTGATTTTAAAATATTACAACTAGAAATAAGGGATGTTGGCTAAGTCAACCTAATAACTAATGGTTAAGGTGGTAGTTTGATGCAAAATCATGACTATCGAAGGCAAGATTGTAACTGACAGTTTCAAAACCATTTTTTACAGAGTAAAATCTCTAATTGCCTAGAAAATAGATTTTTTAAAAATTTGAGCCCTAAATTCACCTTCAATTTGACCTATAAGATCAATCCACACACTATAAACACACTAGGTTAGCTTAAAAGGAGGGTTCCCACCGTGGTAATTAAATGAGTGATGATAATTTGAACAACTGATTAGATTATGCAATTTAACCAAAGCTACCCAAAATACCAATCAACAATTAAAATATAGAGCCAACTAGGATTAAAATGTAGAGATAAATTAAACATTCATACCAACATTACATCCTAAAATTTAAGCTCTCTAAATCAAGATTAAAACCAAAAAAGACTAAATGATATGGGTAATCAATTGCTTATAAATAGAATAAGAATTTTGACAAGATATTGGCTTTTAGAAATTTTTAATTAATATACTAGTGATTGATTCATGCATTGGCTAATAATATTAGAATGAGAGGATCATATATTTCATAGTTAGTTTGGTAATGGAGATGAGGATGATTGAAATCGAGGAAGGAGGAACCATCCATGAAAAAAAATCATATTTGGGTGTACGAAGATCAATGGTGGAGAATTATTTATGAAATTAAAAATTTCTTGGATGATTCTAGAGGAGGGAATGTTCTAGAGGTAAAAGCCTCTAAAATCTTTTTTGATGTTTAATAACAATTAATAGATAATTAGACATGTGATTAGGGGGTTCTAGACAATTTAGGGGAGTAGGAGAAGCTATTAATAGGCTAGGGTAGGTGGAAGGGACTTTTGAATTCCCAAATATTAGATAAGACAAGATTTGGATATAAGTGGGATTAATTAGTCATGGGATGTTATAAGTTTATTATGTGACATGAAGAATGAAGATGGGGTATTTAACCAATGGATTAAAGAGCATTAATAGGAATTATTAGATGAAATAAAGTGAAATACAAGATTATTGGATCAAATTAACAATAGAGGAAAACATGTAAATTTAGATGCATATAAGCACAAACATAAAAATAAAACATTTTAAAAATTTATAAAACAAAGATCAAAACACATACTTATAAAATAGGCTATATATAATCTATATTCCATAATCACCAAAACATTGAACTAAAAGGGGTAAAAATTTATTAAGAAACCGAAAAGACCAGAGTTACAGATCATTCTCCTGATTCACCAGGGAGCCCAATTCCTGATACATACTAGCTGGGAGCATTCCCAGATCAGTAACATTCCAAGTGGGGCCATTCTCCGAAGCCCATTTGGCAAGATGGTCAGCAACATCATTCCACTCACGTGGAATATGTGTGAAAGTAATAGAATTGAAAGAAGTACTTAAATGCTTGATCTGATGGACAATAAGATTAAGATGCCAATCCACTTTACCAGCAACACCGGAATTCAACAAATTAATCACGACTTGAGAATCCGATTCGCAAATGATATTATAACAGCCCTGTTGGCAACAAAATTTCACGGCTTCCAGAATCGCCATGGCTTCCATTAGATTGTTGGTGTGGCAGCCTTTGTAAATTGAAAACAGAAAAATGATGCTCCCAGAACAATCACGGCCAATACCAGCAATGCCGGCCTCCCCTGGGTTCCCCCGTGAGGAACCATCAGTATTAACTTTGACCCTGCCAGGCTCTGGAAGAGTCCAGCGGCCTGCTCTATTGACAGGTCGCGCCCTCAAAGGATTCCTACGCAGCGCACCACCACCAAACGCCAAATCACGGCAGGGGCTTGGAACGAGACCCAAGCGATGGAACATTTCGTTCTCCTCAGCATCCAAGGCCGCGCCATTCATACACTTGGCAGCCAGTGTCTCTTGCAACGAATTAAGGACAGAAGACCACAGCTAACCCAAGGCTAAGTGCGCTCCCCTGAAGACTCTCCTATTTCGCTCCAACCACAGGTTCCAAAGAATAAAAGAAGGGCCAACAGACCAGGCATTTTGAAGCAAAGAACTCTTAACAGAGACAGGTCTGTGATTATTCCAGAAATCACATAACGAATGAACATGGCGGCATGGAGTGCCCCAGGCAGCCCACCACAGGTGCCAGACCTGTTTAGCAAAGGGGCATTGAAAGAATAAGTGCACCCCTGTCTCTTCACTCTTATAGCAAAAAACACAGATAGAAGGCCCCTGAAAGCCACGCTTAACTAAGTTATCCCAGGTGAGGCATTTGTTGTGAGTAAGAAGCCACAAAAAGAAGTTGCATTTGGGCCAAGAAATCTGGCTCCAAACTTTTTTCCCCCATAAAAACTGGTCACCAAAGCCAATTTGCTTGATCAAAATAGAATATCCAGACGAAACAGAATATTGACCAGTAGTATCTCCTCCCCAGGCAAGAACATCACTACCTTGGACAGAATTGCACACTCTGGACTCAAGGATTTGGCTAAGCTCGCTTCTATTCGCATCGGAACCTCCCGGGGGCCAGTCGGAGGAGTTCTTCCATCTATAACCAATAGCCAGACCCAGCCTAACAGCCTCCTTATAATGCAGCACAGTGTTCCATCCAGCGGAGAGAAAGAGATCAGCAAGCGTCTGAAGGTGAGGATGGGAAACTAAAAGGGGAGGAGCACCATTCCCAGAGTCTTCCCAAAACAAAGCTTCCGAGCCACTATTGCACACCCAAAAAAGACTCTGCTTCACTAAATGGGCCCCTGCCTTAAGGGTACTCCAAACCATCGATCCACGACCTTCAAGAGGAAATCGGGAAACATCCTGAGGTGCAGTGCCCGAAAAGTATTTAGCTGTTAAGATCTTGGCCCAAAGAGCAGACTGGTTAGAGCACCACCTCCAGTATAACTTGGCAGCCAGGGCTTGGCTGCCCAATGTAGCAGAGCGCAATCCAAGGCCGCCACTCTGCTTTGGTTTGCAGACCGTTTCCCAATTGATTAGGCTCCATTTATAACTTGGAGATTCCCGCTCCACAGAAATCTTCTAGAGAGCGCATCATATTCTTTGAGGAAACAGACTAGAGCCGTTTGAATCATGCATCGATAAATGGGCAATGCCTGAATAACAGATTGTAGAAGAATCACCCGTCCAGCCGTGGAGAGCCATCTGTGGGTCCAGTGACCCATTTTCATTCTTAGCTTATCCAAGACATTCTGCCAAAACCGCCTGGGCTGCCTCCCCACAACAATAGGAATGCCTAAATAAATCACAGGAAGTGTTTGAATTTGGAACCTCAGAATGGCAGCAATCCTTCTTTGGATAGACTCTGGCGTGTTGAAGAAAAAGATGGAGGACTTGTGATCATTGATCTTCTGTCCCGAAGCCTCTAAATAGTTGTCAAGGGTGTAGCAAAAAGCTTCCGCTTCTCAGATTCGAGCTTTACCTGCTAAAATAGTATCATCTACAAATTGGAGATGAGTCAGAGTGCTGATCCCATGACCCCATTTCCAGCCTTGTAGAGTGTTTTGAGAAACCCGAAATTTGAGAAGCCGCCCAAGCCCTTCAGCCATTATAATGAACAAGTAGGGTGAAAGCGGATCACCTTGGCGAAGGCCTCTCGATGCTCCAAAAAGCTCTGAAGGAGCACCATTTATAAGGACCGAAAAGGAAGGCGTAGTAATGCAGCTGAACACCCAGCTAATCCAATCTGAATGGAAGCCAAAAGCTAAGAGAATTCTGCGCAAAAATCTCCAGCTAACTCTGTCATAGGCTTTGGCAAGATCAAGCTTGACAAACATGGCTCTCTCCTGAGAAGAACTCATAGAGTGAATAGCTTCCGCAGCAATCACAACTCCATCCAATTTCTGTTTCCCTGCCACATAGCCTCCTTGCTCCTCCGAGATAAGGCCAGGCAGGAGCCCTTTCAACCTTTGCGCTATAATTTTAGAGATGATTTTGTAAATGACATTACAAAGCGCAATAGGCCTGTACATCTCCAACTTGTTAGCCCGTTCTTTCTTTGGGACAAGAGCCAGGAATGTGGCATTCAATGCTCTGAGCATTTCTTTGCTGGAGTACGATTCTTGTATCACATCCATTAAATCCTGTTTTATAATATCCCAGAAGTCTTGGAAGAATTCAGCCGGAAAGCCATCAGGACCAGGGGCTTTGCCTCTCTTCATACTGAAAACCACCTCCTCCACTTCAGTAAAAACAATTGGCTTCAAAAGGCAGTCATTCATTCCCTCATTTATCAATAAAGGAATGCAAGATAAAACAGTATTTTTTGCCCCTTCATCAGGCAAAGGATCACTAGTAAAAAGTTCAGAGAAGTACCGGACAGCTTCTTTGCTAATAGCTTGGGAAGAAGATAAACAGGAGCCATCTTGGGAAACAAGAGAAGTTATGAAGTTCCCATTGCGTCGTGCCTGCACAGACTTATGAAAAAATGCCGTGTTCTTGTCCCCCTCTTGGAGCCACTCATTACGAGACTTCTGCTTCCAGTAGATTTCTTCCCGAAGTTCCCACTCCGCTAACTCGTTGGCAGCTCTGGCTTCCTCAAGCCGTAGATCCTCCGAAAGCCCCCAATCTCGGATTTGTCTGGTAATAACATCAAGCTGTTCTTGGGCCTTCTTTTTCCTGCATTTTAGATTGCCAAAACAAGTTCTATTCCACCCCTACAACTTCCTTTTAACATATTGGAGTTTTTTAAGAAAGGAATACATCGCTGTCCCAAAGGCAGGACCTCCCTGTCGCCACCACTGGGCCATGAGATCATGGAGCGAACTGTCTCTAAGCCACATCATCTAAAATTTGAAAGGAGGCTTTTTGGGCTTCTCAATGCATCCAATGGACAGCTTGATAGGCCAGTGATCAGAACCCCTCCAGTTTAAAATTTTAGAATTAAGAGAAAAGGCGCTAGATTCCCAGAAGCAGGAAACTAAAAATCTATCAAGGCGTTCAGAAATGGCAGCATTACCTGTTCTTCGGTTGCTCCAAGTGAAGAGCCCATTAGAAGGTCGAACGTCAGACAGGCGCAGAGCTCCAACATTATGGCGAAGACAATCAGCGGAGGGACCAAGCCGATTCAGACCGCCTCTTTTTTCTTCAAGACTTAGCACAGCATTAAAGTCACCCGCAACAATCCAAGGCAGGAATGGATGGCACTTATGGATGTAGCGAATGTGCTCCCATAGCTGCAGCTGCCCAGCCAAATCCACAGGAGCATACACATTGGTGATCAGGAGCTGTTCCCCAGTTTCAAGTGAGGAAGCCATCACTGTTAAGGCTGATATGCTAGAGAGCCAATGAATCGGTAGGATTTTTCTAGGGTCCCACCCCAAATCTAAACCCCCTGCACTACCACACGCCCCAATACATTGCCACTGACCGCAAGGCCAGATATTTGACATACAAGCAGAAAATGCTTCAACCGCTAATTTGGTCTCCTGAATGCAAAAAATATCCGGAGAATTGTCCCAAACCAGGTTCCTCATAGCTTTTTGCCTAGGGGAGCTATGCAAACCCCTTACGTTCCATGAAAAAACTATCATTGGGTGGGGTGGGGAAAATGTTCGTCCAAGGTTTTGACAACCCCAGCTTCCACCAGCAAATCACCAGTAATTTTCAATCGGTCTTGGTCTTTCCTTCTCCCAGCTTTGGAGGGGGCAACCGAAGTGGCTTTCTTGAATTGTTTCTGCACAAGACCAAGAGCACTGTTGGTTCCTTTATCTTTCTTCCCAGCTTCCCCTTCCTTGAGCAAGTCCGCCCATCTCAAATCCTTCTCCGGCAACTCTACCTGGGCTTCAGGCAAACCGTCCTCCTGTTGCAAAGAACCGCCAAGAGGCGCATGAGCCTGCAAATTCAGAACACTATTTAATTCAGAAAATTGGCGAGGTTGCTCCATCTCTCCCTCTTGTTCCTCCATCGGGATACCGTCTTCTATAGCCATACAGTCTAAGGCTTCAAAACGATTAAACCCCAGTGCACCCTGCCTATCTTCACTTCCACACCTTGGTCCTCGGCCTCTTGCTCTCTTTCTGACTGGTATGAAGCCGTCCACTCCCGTCTGAAAATGGTCTCCAGACCCTTGCGCCATGTTTGAGTTTAATGCATTTTTCCCTTTGCCTAGTTTATCAGGAAGGGATTTAGTGTTTGCAGACATAGTCCTGCGCCCATTTTCCATTCCAGCAGCAGCAGTATTTGCCAAGGAAGAATCTGAACCAGTTTCTTTGGCTTTGGCAACCAAAGGGCATTGCCTGTGTAAGTGGCCATATACATGGCAAATCCTACACCTGAAGGGAATTGATTCATAGTCAAGCTGCTGAATCCATGACAGAGAGCCCAAATAGATTTCTAGGGAGTCTGGAAGAGGGTTATTAAGGTCCATGTCTACACAAATTCGTGCATATGAGATGATCTTTTTGTCCAGTGACTGGTGTGCAATAGCCATTAGCTTACCCAGCATAGCTCCAATCTGCCTGAGGATGTCCTCCCTCCAAAATTCCAATGGAAGCCGGGGAAGGCGCACCCAGACTGGGACACAAGCTGGAAGTTCGTCTGCTGAATTGAAACCCATATGCCAGGGTTTAAGAAACAGGCCCACCCGCTCATAGAAGTATGGGCCTCCCTCAAAAATGCAGTTTCTGTCAGATACAGAAGAGAAACTTACCAGAAAATAGCCATTTCCTGCCAACATGAGGTCAAAATCTCCATCAATGGCCCAAGAGCGTCGAATCCAGGCTTCTAAGGCCGCCAACGGAATCCTGATGCCCAGAAATTTGCATATCAGAGTGTGTGATGACAGGTACTCAACGTCTTCATGAACTGCCTCCTGTGGAATGACCAATACAGGTCGATCCTGGGTTCTCAGTAAACAGCCGTTCACTTTACTTAGTCTGGAGCGCTCACTGGAATAGAAACTATCTTGACCAAGAGAAAATGCCCCAGGTGTGTTAGTCTCCTCCCTGGGGCCTATCGACGGGCCACCGTTTCCTCCATCGCCGTTACCTCCTCCGCGCCCAGCCATCAATATTTTCAAACCATAATCACCAAAACATTAATTATTGTATTGTATTTTGGTTATTCAACAACAAATAATTTTATATCTATTATCAAACTTAAAGATTTTTAGCTTCATCAAATTCTAACTAGATATCATTAATACTACGTAATAGGTTACATAATACATATAATAACAAGGTAGACACCTAGGCACAAGATGTCGAAAAGATAATTTTACTAACTCATCCCCCTTCTCTACAAGATGATTAATGGCCTTCAATTAATTTTGGATACCACCTTTCAAGTGACTCTTTTCTAGCTTGAACACTAGCTGTAAAGATGTTAATTATCGATTCAATTAAATGGTAATTAGCATAAAAATTTTCCTTTCCCCAACATTGCTACCTGATATCAGAGAAGCATCTAAACTGTATCTGCAAAACCATGAGACAAAACATTGGTCTTCATTTGTCAATGTAAATGTCTTTGTCATAATCATATGTATCCTTAGAACCATTTAATAATCATTTAATCAACAACTAATTATTTTTAAATAATCTCCATCAATGATTTACCCCACTTCTCAACCTATAAAACTATTATTTTATTAGGAGTTCACAAGTTACTAGTCTATTATTAAATAATTGAGGAGGGCCCTACATAGAAACCCACAAAAAACATGAAAAAAAAATATATGAAAATATTTATACCAGTTTTTCGAATGTTATAATATTTTACATTAAGATGAATCTATGGTGTGAGCCTCCCAATGGAACTCCTCCAAAGTAATTAGGTGTTCACAAGTGACTATTCAGTTAACAGATAATTGAGGTAGGTCTACACACTAACCAGTGATAAACATGATTATAGCCTCCTTGCAAGTAAGATAAGAAAGAGTCTTATCACCCTGGTAGTATCCATCAAATTCATATTAATATCATTAAATATGAACAGTCATTAATATCCATCATCTAATTTAATTTAATTATTATTTCCTCTTAGAGGCCAAGATTTGGACAATGGGACCAAAAAATATGGTACATGAAAATAAGTTATCACTAGCCCAAATGACTAGTATAGATTATTCTTGACATTTATTATTAAAAATAATTTAGGTGACATTCAGTGCTAAAAAAAATAGTTGTATCTTCTTTCCAGTGTACAGTTACACATCATGTGATGCTTGACAGGAATGTAGGCTTCAATCTACATTACCAAAAAGCACAGGTGAAGTGAAATTTTAAAAGTAGAAACAATCATTATGCACTTGAAAAAAAACAATAATATTAAGCAATATAATTGTTTATTACATTATCTAATACTGAAATGTAGAAAAAATCATCCTTAAATGCCAATTATAATTGGTGATGTGATTGAAGTTTCTAGTTTTGTCTAAGCATAATGATTATATAAATGTATATGCACACCATATATGAAAATGCTTATACAAATGTATATATCTCCCTTAATACCTCAAAATATTTAGGAAAAGATGGAGAGGGAGAGAAAATTTGAAAATGGAGATTGGAGGGAAAACCACTTTGAAGGTTTTGCTGAAAATGAGCTACAAATTGGTAGTTAAAGAGAAATAGAAATTAGTTCAACTGTCTATGGGGGGAATAATGGAAGACAAAGAGAATTTAGGATAGATCAACCACCTATGAAAAAATATTTTGACAGTGAATCAATTAACTATGAGTTTAATATTAGTAGACAAAGAATGACAGGTGATGAAACAATGATGGAAAAGAAAAAAAGTGATTTTAGTTCATTTTCAATAATTATGAAGGAAAAGGTGCTCGTATAGCATAGCCATAAATTATTTGAATATCAAGTAATAGAAAATTGAAATGTATTGTCATAAAATGAAGGATGTTATTACAATAATAACATGAAAAATGTATTATACATAAGAGCATGAAATAGAATGCTAGAAAAGAAAGGATTTTTTATTTATGATGATTAGTTAATTTGACTAATTTTCAATGTCAGAATAAGGTGATTTTAGGTTCAGGTATCATATCAAAGGTTAAAATAAAGTGATTTAAATGCCAATTATTATGTCTAAGGATGAAATAAAGTTATTTTAGTGCTAGAAGTAGATCCTAAGTTGAAAGAAGATTATTGGAGTGTCAAAAGTTCATAAAATTATCAAAACACTAGGAAAAAAATTGAAAGCCTGAAAGGTTAAAACCCTAATGAACTTAGGTTTTATCAATGTTCAAATAAAATAATGGGTTCGCCAATATGTTTTATAAAAATTGGAATTAATGTGGTAATGAAACCTAAATAATATAAATTGAATAGAATAATTTTGAATGATGTAAATAACCCCTTTGATAAGAAGATTGATATTAAAGGACTAAAATAGATGATTTGAAAATGATCAAAATAATCTTATCTATGCAAAAAAAATACAAAGTTGTTTCTACCATAGATTTGGCTTACCTAAATGATCGAATTAGAAATATGAAATCAAGAACACCAGAAAAATCTCTAGAAGATGGAACCAAAACTGAACATGGATAAGATCACCAAACAAAGGACATGATAGACTCCAACTACTATCCTACTTGGTCAATCATATATAGATTTTCAAGAAAGGAAATTCTAACACAATCATACATGTGGAAGATGAAAATAGTTATATATGTGTATATTTAACCTTTAGAAGTGTGAAAATACCTAAAACTAGATTAACCAATGTTGAAACATTAGTATGGATAGAAATTATTAAAAGACCTACAAATAGAGAAATGTGAAGTGTATTTGGTTGACCAAACCCCAACCATCCCCATGATGACTAAAAATTTCCTACATATCCAATACTTCAAGGAGGGAACTAATCCCACATAGTTCTCCCACTTAATGCACTTTGTGAAATTGTGCTCCATTGAATACATGTAAGAATATAGAACTGACTTGAATACTTGATGATGTTTCACTCATGGTTACATAAAAAATGATTTCCAATTGACCAAGGACTATTTTTAGTGATCAGAATTAGAATTGAGAAGAATAGAGAATTTTTTCTCAATGTGCATTTGTGTAAATAAGTCATTGTATTGAAATTTCCAAGTGAATTAATAATTAGTTTGAGTGTGCCTTTAAATCAATTCAAAAGAGGAAACCACACTATAGGAAACCTAAAAATATGAAAGACAAGCTAAGGGAGGAGTTAATTTTAAAAAGTGACTATTGGATGGCTTAAGACCAGAATGTCCCATATGGATAAGAATGCCTCCCACTATTATCTGTATTAGATGTTGTCTTCTAGGGAAAGTGCTAAATTTTGGATCTAAATTTGTTTAAACAGCTTCAAGCGATTTTTTAATCAATAAAAACATTTTTTTCAGCTAAAAATGATATATTAGAAAATAAATAAGCCTCCACTAGTGCTTAGGATAGGGTTAGGTGGAAAAATGGGTCCATATAAAGTTCGCAAGTTAATAAAAGTTAAAAATAGGTAAAGAGTGACATAATCAAGTATTCATTACTAGATTTTTGGTTACTACAAAATGTAATTAAATATTAATACTTTCTGTATGGTGTGAGGATGAGGCAAAAAAATTATATGTATTGTGTTGTATAAAAAATTTAAGTGCTCCCATTTTTATTTAGATATGGGAGGTAGTAAACAAAATATATAGTTAACCAACTTAGATAAAGTAGTGTTTATAGCTTCTTGGTCATTCTACTTATTTAGAGTATTTACTTTCACATGTTTGATTCTTGTTCTACTTATTTATAGTATTATTTTGCACACTCTACATGTATTTTATTTACATTTTTCTTAAAACTTTTGAAATTTAAATTCAGTTTTTATTTCTAATAATTATAAGAGTTGTTTATATGGTTTTTTAATTTATTTTTCTTGTTATATGAATAAATTTAATAGTTAATGGATGAAGGTTAGTAAATTATGTTAATGGATATGATTCCCCCTCAAGAGGACATGCAGAGAGGAAGGAGGTAGATGGCCACTCAAAAGAGGAAATGAGGGGTGGGATGTGTGAAGAGATAAGGGGTTAGGATGCTAGATGTGGGACTGGTGATGAGGAAGATGAAATTGCATGAGAAGTGAGGTAGAAAGTGATGATGCCCTAGTAAATACCTATGCACAAGGATAAAAAATGATTATGTCACGGTTGTCAACACATCCCAAGGAGGAATGAACCATAACATGATGATGATAAGAAAAAAGGCCATGAGCTTTCAATGCATCCTAAGTAAGGACACAAGTTAGGAAATGTTGTGGACCAAGATGATAAAGGCCAAGAGATTTCAATATATCCCATGCAATGATGCATGCTAGGAGAGAAATAGCCCAAAATAAGATAATGATATGATAATATCGATGACAAGTGTAGCTCAAATCTAAACTCAAGAGATATGATGGAGATGAGAGAGAATAAATGATATGATCGAGTGTCCAAAAATGAAGGTGAATAATTGGAGTGTAATGCATCTAATCAATGATCCACAACATGATTAATATCAATGATTCCCATATAAAAGACACATACAAGAGATAAATAGATGATAATTAATTTATGGTTCTATTAATGCCCCAATCGAAGCAATAAATCATAAACTTTAAATGATGACTTCACCAATCAGTGATAATGGATGAGTGATGGAAGAAAAGATGAATGTTATGATCTGTCAATCCCAATTGATAAGTATGAGTGATTAACAAAAATATTAGGGATAAGATTATGGGGATGGTGATTGATTAGTATACAAATTGATTAATGATTGATTTTATAGATCAAGGATTTGACTTATTCAAGACTTAAAGATGATGAGTGACAAGAGAAATGACATGATGAATGGTGGTGAAAGATGAGAGAGTGGTCAAGCTGACCTCAGATACACCATGTGATTGAGCATTACCTACATAGTCTGAAAATACCTCAAGCTAATATAGTTTAGACTATATTAGATGATGGTGATGATGGATTAGAATATGAGGATGATTATGATCATTAGACACATTAATTGTTGGATAGATGTTATGTGTGATGTGATAAACTTATCAAAAATCTTAAACCATTATATCTATAAGAACTTATTACCATAGCCATAACCATTAATGTATTTCACACACAAAGATAAGAACTATTTATAACACAAATGGTTATACAAGTGAATCTCCACTTCTTCTCTATACAAGATGCACTACTAGAGTGCCTATAAATAAGAGAGAGTGAGTGGTTAAGTGGGTATGTCAACATAATTATCACCTAGGCATGTGCACACCCTAATAATGATTAAATAAGTAATTAAACTACATTAATTACCCTAATAGACACCAAAACCCTCCCTTAATAAAAGATTAGGGAGTGAATACAAATGGGTCCTAATTGCAAGGCCTAATAAGGTACCCATGTATAAAATAAGATAAAGTATGAATTCAAATGTTCTTATATATGCCAAACCATCTTTCCAGAGTACATGGATGTTGATTCACTATAACCACCAAGTTGAACTAGGAATGGTGCTAAATACAAGGATCATTGAATATGAACACTGCACTCTAGAATACTAAGTAGAATGATGAACCTTGGGAAGCATTATTTGAACACCCTCTAATAAGATAATGATAAGTGAGCATAAAGATCAGTGAGTTTGTGACACTAGTGTCACTGGTGGGGATACCACACTGATGTCACTATAAGAATCACCAACAAAGCCATAGAGTCATGTAAAAAATACTAATATGTGTTTAAAAAAGTGCTTGAATAAGATATCCATGTACAAAGGAGGAATCTAGAAAAAAACACTCAAAAAATGTAGCATATAAAAATATAATAAAGTAGATAAAAGAGAGAAAACCCATAGAAAAAACTCCCCCCCTAAAAAAAGAGAGAAAATAAGAAGATAAAGCTAGAAATCCCTCCAGATATGATGCTAAAGTAGTCCACACTCCAGGTACTATAAAGTCACAAAGAAACT
>JARHVA010007403.1:95000-110000 GCA_037957365.1 Torreya grandis
GGATGGGTGAGTGGGAAGTGGGATTAGTAGTCACACACATTGTTGGAGATGTTAGACATATTGTATTTGATTGATACCATATGAAAAATACTTTAAGAGATCCAAGACAGTTTGATTTTGTGATCCATCTTAGATTAGATTATTCAAAAGATTTTCAGCCATCTTGATAGTGCTTTCAACAATATTTTCATTTTTAGACTTGATTATATTGCAACTACCCTGTGATGCCTTAATTTGGGCTTTACTAGAGGAGATTGATCTTTGACCTCATAGATGATGATTATTTTGACTTTGATCATCCCCTAGTGTCTTAAAGAGTGTTTCACTATAGGAAGATACATTTTGATCAGGCTAATGATTTGACTTTTATTGATTGTGTTTTGTTGGATTAAAGATGATTTAATCATTATGTATATATTTTTGAATATGAACTTAGACCTTTTTATTTATGGCACACATTATGTTTCTTAAGGAAGAGTCCAATGAGTATGTTTCTATTCGTCTCTATGGAGGGAAGTGATTAGATGATTATTGATAGGGAAAAAGGATCTATGATGGATGAAGGTGGGGAAATGGTAGGATGAGGTCAATGAGTGGTGATGGGATAGTATGGTCCTAATATGAGTTACTTAGAGACCCAATTTCAACATCTATTATCTCCTCAATAACAACAAAAGGATCACTAAGACTAGTTTTAGTACACACATCAAAGGTAGGATCATATTCATTCTAACTATCTTTGATAGATAAAGCTTGTAAAAAGTTTGTTATGACTTTATTTTCATATTTGGGATCAAAATATATGCCTTGTGATTGGTTGAAATCAAAAGTGGAGGTATATTCAAAAAGGTAGATGTCATCACGAGATGTAATATCTATGATGGATGATATTTTGGATGAGGAATCTGACTTAGATACTAGTGTTAAACATGATCATGATGCAGATAAAACTTATGTTGACTCCATTAACAAATCTAATGTGCATGATGTGATGATTATAGTAGATGATTTATTGTTTGTAATTGACCTCTCAACATGGGGTCTTTGATATGATGGGTGAGTGGAAGATGATGGACGGATAATGAATTCACCAAAAATGGGTCCATGGAATAACAACTCATTAGATAAGATAAGACTACATTTATGATATATAGACTCTTAGTTAATGGATTATTTTTTGAAGATAGGTGGTCCATGGAAGATGGACTTGAAGTCTTAACCTTGGCTCAAAAAAATAAGGGCTTGATCATGATCAGAAAAGGAATATTGGCATTCCTCTTCTTGATCACCCTTGGATGTAGACCCATGTAATTCATTATTGATATCGATGTCAGCTCGATTGATGAGGCCTTCGACATAGCTTTGAAAATTATGACATCAATTAATGATATGCCCCTAGGTTCATTAATATATATAGTAGTGCTTGGTTTTATATGAAGAGGGCTTAGGCTTGGTGGGATCAAGATCTTGTGTGTGTAGATAAACCATCATGCCATTGGTAACAAGTTAGTGTAATAGGGATTCTAAGGATATAATAAGAAGATTGTAGGGATTATCTTCACTTATTGATTTACACTTTAGATCAGATATTTATTGACTTAATTGGGGGGGTAGACTAGTAGTATATGAAGTATCTAGGATAGGATTCCCTTTGATAGTATAATAAGGGGTAGATGTTTGGCTATGACTGGTGGACAAAGTTTTTTAATGAGAATTGGTGGTTTGGGGGCTAGGTGTAGATGAACTTGAATGGGTGAAGACTAGACATAACATTGGGTGGATGGGGCTAAAGTCTATAGGACATGGAGTGCTCATCTTAAGGAATCAAGAAAGGAATATATCCCTATTGACCATTGGGCACTGTTAAATTAGTGTATGGACCAAATCAATTTTGGATGTCATGGATAAAGATGGGATAAAGTATAGATGATATGGTTCATTGGCCCCAATAGGTAGGTGTGGGGGATTAAATGGAAACATTGAGGGATGAAGATGGAATGGGGGAATATTTTAGATAAATTCTTGATTTATTTTGATCTCAAGTTTGATTAGATGTGTGATGTGATATGATGTTCAATTAAGTAAAATTAAGTAGACCAAATTAAGATGTGGGCTAGAATCTGACAATTTAGACTTGATTTGACTAAGCGAGCTATGACAAGCTCTTGGATTTGACTGGGGATAAACTAGCACAAGAGACTAATTTTTACTAGTGGTTTATTAGATTAAGACTAGACCAAGACTAAGATTATTGACTTAAGGAGGATTGGACGATGATAGGATAACTTTCAAACTTGATTCAACATAAGCAAGGTGATAGTAAGGACCCTGATGTAGAAAGAGTCTGACAATGTAGGTGAAGACTATCATATAACTATAAACTTCATAAGATGACTAGTATTTACAAGGATGGGTTAGACTATGACTAGGCTAGATTGTATATACAAGGGATAAGATTACTAGGTAAGACAAGGTCAAGATAAATGGATGGTTTGGACTAGGACCCTTAGAGGTGATATGAGGATATGGTGACAAAAATGACTATGATGTGATCAAGATTGGTTATAGATAAGGTGGATTTAATCTAAAATATGACACTAAAGATGATTAGTTCTAAGGCTAAGTGAATAATATGAGGTTAGACTATGATAATATGAAATAGAGGGATGCCAAGACTAGAATAAGGTATTTAAGTGACGGGGGTATGACTAGTGTTAGATGGATAAGACTAGCTTAAGAGGGGTGATGAGAGATAAGATAAGATACAAGATGAGATAAGCTTAAAATGATGTACAATAATGTACAAAAAAACATGCATAAGAGGATGTAAGTGATGATATGACTATTAAATGATGATATATAAGATGATGATATGTGAAAGATACCTAGATAGGTGTGTATAGGCTTGGGTAAAAGGTTGACTCATCTCATAAAAAAATTGTCTAAAACAACACTCACCAAATCAAGCAAACCACAAACCTATCACTAGTAAACTGATTTAAAAGTGTAACTTGACAACTACACCGTTTAATGGCTTTGTGGGTGAGGTTGTAGGATGGTGACCCATTATAGAATATTTCAAACCCTCTCAACTCCATTTATACATAACAATCACTTGGGAGCTAATATTGACTCGAAAAATACTTCACTTGTTACAGTCGATTATCTTATTCTAGGCTAGATAAGGTTTTTCTAGGGGCATCTCTAATATAGGCTAGATACGTGGGGCCTAACTCTATATAGGGTGTTTTTTGATGCTTGGATTAGACAATTAACTCTTTCCCTTGATGAAAGACCTATATGGGGTCAATCACATGGACTAATGAAAAATATCTCTATTTTTTATACTTTGATAGAACATGGAGTATGGTTGAATGCACGGTGATAAAATCCACATCACCAACCCATACGATTATGTAAAGTGTGTGGGAATCACATCCATGTCATATTTCACCCTAAAAAGAAAAATGAAAGTATTTATTAGTTATTTTTTATTCTCTAAGACTCCTTGTTAGGACGTAGGGAGGAGAGCATACACCATTGTAGCCCTTGGGTACAAACAAGTAGCAAAAAATTGATTAACTAATTATTTAAGTATGATATATATAAATATATGTATCATAATATTTTCAAAATGCCAAAATATTTGATATGTGGCCTATAAATTAATTGATTAGTAGTTTAAATTTGGCAATCTTGAGGGGTCACCTATAAGATAATATGTTGGACAAAGATAAAGATGTGTAAAAATATGACTTGTATGACAAGTGGTTAGTAGTCTTAAGCAAGACAAAATTTAAAATGAATTTAACCTTGTAAAATTTCAAGCCAAATTTTAGTCTAATAAGCCTCAATAAAACACTAAATAAGTCATAGGTTTTACACTATATTTTTTTAAATGAGGGGCCATGATGTAGGGGTCTAGGTGTGGTAGTGCCTAATAGGGTCAGCGAACAACATCCATTATGTAGTTTGAGGGTAGAACCCAAGGGGTGTTCCCTGTCATGGTACAATGCAGGGATGAGGGGCAATGCCCATGATGCCAAAAGTAATTTGGGACTTGTGGAACCCTTGGGATGACAAAAAATTCACTAAAAATGGTACGAAAATGCACTTAAAAAGGATAATTTGAACAAAAAATGAATGAAAAATCACTACTCCAATAAGAAAAATCACTTATATATACTCAATGTTAGTTCAAAATCACTTCCAGAGAGTAAAAATTGCTTATGAAAAGTCAAAATCATAGATACAAACAAGTGATTTTGCAAACTGCAAACAAACTATCACAGTTACTTGGTGGTTAGTTAGTTTGAAATCACTAATAAAGCATTCAAAACTACAACTAAGATTCAAAATCACATATAATTAAGTAGTGATTTTACAAAATGGATAGGTAGATTGTTAGCAGTTAGGGCAAAACCATGACTATCAAAAGTGAAATTGTGACTTGAAATCAAAACCTTGACTACATAGAAGTGACTTTGAAAATTATGCAAAAACTAAAATATTTACAATTTTTTAGAGACTAAAATAGGACTAAATGAAGATTGTTTCAAAAGCACAACTCACTAGTTATGGTTTTATCATAATAAGGTATCAATAGGATTTTATATTACTAAAATAGGACTAAATGAAGATTGTTTCAAAAGCACAACTCACTAGTTATGGTTTTACAAACCATCAAATTTTCAATCAGATCCTACAAAACAGAGGTTAGATATAGAGAAAACCATTTTAAAAAATTGTAAGAGATATGCACAAAGAGAAGATAAAACAACTTATGCATTATAAAATTTACAAATCTAGAACTAGATAAAATCGTAACTATTTCAAAATCCCTACTATAAATCAAAATTATAAGAATCTAAAAGTGACTTTGCAATGTTGCAACTATCAATAAGTGATTTTACAATGTTGCAACTAGAAATAAGTAATTTTGCAATAATATGACAACTAGCAATAAGTGATTTTACAATATTTCAACTAGTAATAAGAGATTTTGGCTAACTCAATCTAATTGCTAATGGATAAGGTGGTGGTTTGATGCAAAATCATAACTATAGAGGGTAAGATCACAACTGACAGTTTCAAAATTATCTTTTGTAGAGCGAAATTTCTAATTACCTAGAAAATGGATCTTTTGAAAATTTAAGCCCCAAATTCATCTTCAATCTGACCTCTAAGCTTAATCCACACACTTTAAACACACTAGGTCAACTCAAAAATAGGGGTCCCACCATAGTCGTCAAATGAGTGATGATAAGTTTGAGCAATTGATTAGATTATGGAATTTAATTAAAAATACCAAAAATACCAATCTACCACTAAAATTTAGAGCCAATTAGGATTATAATGCAAAGACAAATGAAAAATCCATACCATAATTACATCCTAAAAGCTAAGTGCTCTTAATTAAGATTAAAAAAAGAAAAAGACTAAATGATATGGATAATGGATTGCTTACAAATAAACATAGAATTTCAGCATGATATTGGCTTTTATAATGTTTTGATTAATATACTAGTGATTGATTCATGAATTGACTGATACTATTGGCATGAGAGGATCATAGATTTCATAGTTATTTTGGAAATGGAGGGGTGGTTGATTTAAATAGAGGATAGAGGGAAATTCAATGAACAAAATTCAAAGTTGGGTGTAGGAGGATCAATGGTAGAGATTTATTCAAGAAATTGAAAATTTCTTAGATGATTCTAGAGGAGAGAATGTTCTAGAGGTAGAAGTCTGTAGAGTCTTTTTAGATGTCTAATGATAATTAGTAGATGATATCTATTATCAAAATCAAAGCTTTGCAGTTGCATTGACTTCCAACTAGATATCAACAATACTACGTAATATATTGCACCATATATAGAATAATAAGGCAGACACCTAGGCACAAGATGTTGGTAAAATATTTTCACCAACTCATCCCCCTACTCTGCGAACTAATTAATGGCCTTCAATTAATTTTGGCTGCCACCTCTCTAGCGACTCTTTTTTGCCCTGACCACTCGCTGTAAAGATGTGAATTGTTGATTTGATTATGTGGAAATTGTCGTAGAAAACCACCTTTGCCCAAAACTACCTCTTGATACTACAACAACATCTAAACAATATTTAAAAAACTATGAGACTAATCTTTGTCTTCATTTATCAATATAAATACGTTCGACATAATTACATGTAACACTTAAACTATTTAATAATCATATAATTAGCAACGAATTATTTGAAAACAATCTCCATCAACAATTTACCCCACTTCTCCACCTATAAAATTATTATTGTATTAAAAGTTCACAAATTACTAATCAATTATTAAATAATTGAAAAGGGCCTTACATAAAATGTCACCCAAAAAAAAATATGAATTTTTTTTTTTATATATATATACATATACCAGCTATTAGAATGTTAGAATATTCTATAATGAGACGAATCTATGATATGCGCTTCTGAATAGAACTCCTCCAAAGTAATTAGTTGTTCACAAGCTACTAGTCATTTAATAGATAATTGAAGTAGGTCTACACACAAGCCGACGAGAAACATGATTATAGCCTCCTGCTAAGTAAGACAAGAAAGAGTCTTATCAACCGGGAAGTATCCAGCCAATTCATATAAATGTCATTAAATATGAAGAGTCATTAATATCCACGATCTACTCTACTCTAATTATTATTGCCCAAGCGAGGCCAAGATTTGGACAATGGGGCAGAAAAAGATGGTACATGACCGTGTGCAGATTATTCCCGACATTTAGTGCTAAAAATAATGCAGGTGACAGTTAGTGCAAAAAATAATTAGCTGTAGCGTCTTTCCATTATACAGTTACACATCATGTGATGCTTGACAGGAACGTAGGATTCAATCACCGAAAAGCAAAGGTGAAGCGAACTTTTCTTTGGCCTTCCAATTAAAAAGAATTTATGACACGTAAACAAAATCCGAATTATTTTCTCTGGTATTGCATGTGCTGGCCATGTGCATTACTATTATTAGAAGTTGCTCCGATAGTGCAGGTTACGCCAAAAGAAATGTATATTTAATTTTTATAATATTTTTGGTTGTGTTTTATTTTAATTTATTAAATATATGTTCTTTGTAAATGTTTAATGTAGGTATTTTTTATTGATCGAGAATTAAATTTTTTGAGTTTTTTTTTTTTTCTTTGGGATTGATCGACAATTAATTATCTTTTCTCTAAATCGGTAATTGATTTGTCACAATATTTATATTGTTTTATGAATGATGTTTCTTCATGCACTTATGTGGGATACATTTTGAAAAGTTTCGGTATTCAATTCAACTATAATGAAAGGAACAAGATAAATTTTGAAAACTAAATTTATTGTCTCCAACTTAGCGAAGTTACATTGTTGATTCGATTTACATATTGGACGTGGAGAACTTCCGTAATCAAATAGAAAATAGTAAACAAAATATGCCTCCACCTTGTAAACTACACCCCCTTTGTAATAGATGTAGCTCTCAAATAAATCCAACAACTATCTTGAATTTGGGACATGTGTATGATATGCATAATATCACCTAAATTAACTTGTCATTGCTCCTTATCATCACTGCTCAAATCATTTTTAAATATATATAAAGTGTTAATTATTATATAAATATTACATAATATATATTATAATATTTTTGTATATTAAACATTAATTTTATATATATATATATATATATATATATATATATATATATATATTATAGTTTTAAAATTTCAAACATTGAAATTGTGAATGAAGCATATAAGGAATAAATGATCGAATAAAATACATGATAAGTTTGACAAAAACAAACTGACATCTGTACCCAACTAACTCTCCAATTTTAAGGTAAGATACTGACTGTAGAAAAAAGGGAGGTGAACCATAAACCTATGTACTAAGAATCATAATGGCCCCGCATTAATGCTCAAATACCACACCATAAACATAAGTTGAGTTACTCGCATAACACCTATTGAGTTGCCTAGCCTGACATGCATTGCAATCTATGGAAGGTAGAAGGTGTCACAGGTGGCTTCACATCTACAGCAACCACCCTGACCGCAACAGTATAAGACCCAAACATAGATTAGATGTAGAGGTGCCTCGTTTCTTTCAACCAATGGTAACCCAAGTTTGCGAGGGAACAAGTAGTTATCCCCAAAGCCTAGTAGACCTGAAAGATGGGGATGACACCACATGGAGACATCTAGTGCATTTAGATCCCAAAGGAAGCATTAGATGGTCCAAGCAATCATGAGGCCCAAATTCAATAAGATCATGCCATGTGGCAAAGCATAGAGAAAGCTATAAGCAAGTCGTGATGTTGCTAAGTGGTAGCATCCTGAGTACTTGAATGGGATGCTGCTAGGGTTGATCTCTGCAGAGACCTCTAAGGGCCCATGATGCTTCCAAATGGCAGCATCCTAGATATTGGCCAGGGATGATGCCACTGGGAAACATGGTAGACACTGAGGAACCTGAGCCTGTGATGCTCCCACTTGTTAGCATGGAAAGCACTAGGGCCCTTGAAAGAGGCTCACCTGTGCGAAGACCTCTAAGGGCCCCATCATAAAAGGGTACATAGCTTGTAAGGTGGTGGGTTATTTGATTGGACGTTTGCTATCATGAAGGGTCGACGAGGACAACATGACACTAATTTGATTGTGAGAAGACTGCATGTATAGCGTGAAACTTAAATCAATGATGCAATGCCAATGATATGGAGACAAAACATTGAGGTTTTAATGTCTATATTTTAACCCATATTCATATAAGCTACCAATATATTGATACCTATTTACTACCAATATCATACACATACTCTAACTTCTAGGTAGTTGTTGGATTTACATATCGTGTACCCATTATAAAGGGGTTTGTAGCTTGCAAGGTGGTGGCATATTTTATTACCTATTTTATATTGAACTATGGAAAGAATTGATTGGCATGTGGTAACATCTTGGGCACCAAGGCGCCTAAAGTAGGTTCACCTATGCTGAGAGCTCTGAAGGCCCCATTGAAAAAGGGTACATAGCTTGCACAATGGCAGGTTCTTTGATTGGACATTTGTTATCATGAAGGGTTGATGAGGACAACATGATGCCGATTTGATTGTGATAAGGCTCCATGTTTGGTGTGCAAGTCAAATAAACGTTGTAATGCCAATGATATGGAGATAAAAACATTGAGGTTCTAACATCTATATTTTGGCCTATATTGCTCTATGCTGTCAATATATTGCCACCTACTGAGAGCCAATATAAGACACGTGCCCTAACTTCTAGGTAATTTTTGGATTCACATACCATGCAACCATAACAAAGGGGTTCCTATCATGCAAGGTGGTGGCATATTTTGTTGACATTTTTCTATTTGATTATGGAAAGAATTGACGTTCAATTTATTGATCGAGTCAACAATGCAATGATTCTAATGTGAAGGAAATACATTAAGGTTATAGAGTTGATCTTGTTGCTTTGATTATGGTTGAAGTGAGTACCAACACTTTTTCAAAGTGCATGTCACATGGATACATAAGAGGGCATCACTTCTGACACAATGTGAATGTCGTCATAGAGGAGTTAATGGTTGAGGGAAGGGTTGGTCAATTGGTAATTATTCCCACGTGGTTGGGAGAGTCAATAGGTTTAATTCTCATGCAAAAGAGGGACCCCACATTGTACAATTAAAAAGGAAAAATACTCCAACAACGAAATCAAATCCCTATCAATGTTTGTATTCTCTGTCCAAACGATTTCACGATTCAATATATTAAATAAAATTATATATATATATATATATATATATATATATATATATATATATATATAATATATTATATAAAATAAATAATAAAACATTGTATTAAATATATATTTTTATATATAATATTTTACATATTAATCAATAATTAATATGTATGTATGTATAATTAATATTATATTCACATGTGATAATTAATATTAGTAATTTATTATTATATAAATTTAATTCTTTCTTCACACAACTTTTATATATTTATATTATTATTAATATATTATATTTTATAACATATTATTTTATTATATATAACTATATATTAAAATATTATTAATCTTTTAATAAAAAGATATATTAAAACCAGACAATGAATTTATCTGCCATGGCGTCATTCATCCACATGCCTATACACTTGATGAATTTACATGCATGTGTCATTTAGTTACTTTAACATGTTTAGTGCATTTGTGGTAAGTTTGTTGTACTCCATCTCGCTTGCTACACTGCACAAGGCATTGGACAATGAAGGGGAGGATGGTATTGTGCTAAGCCTGGATCTGCATTCTCTCAGATTTAACGAGATATCCAATGATTTATTTGATAGTCATTGAAACCTAGGTTCGAGTTTGTTCTATGATGACTATAGTCGATAAGCAAAAGCCGGGGCATGCTGATTAATACATTCGAGGAGCTTGATCCTGCGTATGTGCAACACCTGAAAAATTTAACAGGAAAACTAGTTAGGGCCATATGCCCAATGCTTATGCTAGATTATTTTAGTGGAGCAGCTAGGGTTAGCACGTGAGTCAAAGGTGGAGGGAGTGGTGATGGAGACTGTGATAACGTTCATGGAACTAATGCATACCAAATCACACAATCACACATTAAATTATATTTGTAGGTCTATGGATCAGATCTAACTAACAGTATTATTTGTGTAGATATATTTTGGTGTGCTAATTTCCTTGGGGAGTATGGGTTAATTCAAGATTTTTTTAACATCAAAGCTCAAAACACTACAACAGTAGCTCACAGACTACCAAAACAAGATTACTGCACCACATTGACAACATAGCTTTGGTTTGTTCCATACCATTGAATGATATCGTCAATGAATTCAAATAAAATATTACAGATGGGCATAATTACTAATTGATAATTTTTTACAGTATTTTATAGCTTTGTTAAGCTTATTCTGTTCTAAGAGCCCATCTACTCTACTTTGGGAATGACACTTATTTTGCTTAAATTATTTTTCATGTCTATGCTTCAACCCTCAAATGCCCATGTACCCTCAAATGCCCATGAATATGAGATGTATATATAAAATGAATGATGACGAATGTTGCACCTCTCTTTTTGGCTTTCAATTCAATATTATGTCTTTTAATCTTGAAAGAGTTTTGCATCTTTCTTTTGAGTCATTTAATTTAAAATTTTCTACAACAAAGCTCAAACACATATTTATTAGATATTTTATATATGATAGATTGTTCATAATTATAAACACACACAATTGTATTATATTCCAGCTATTCAATAACAAGCAAAACTAAAAATAAAACAAAAAGTTGTAGTCATGGCCTCATGATAGGTTAATTGTAACAATTAAAAAGGAGATATATAAAATTTGGTGCAAAAATTAAACCATCTGTTAGGCTTATATGTCATCAAGTTATAGTGTATTCATCTTCTTGATGCAATATTTATATATTTATTCTGGGAATAGCCTCCACCAACCGAACAATATTTATATTGTTTTTTTCTTCCAATAATAAAATATAACATTTAAATGTTTATTGTTTTTACAATAATTTCTTATATTTAAAGTTAAACTATTTCTTTAACTTTATTTGATTTTTTCATATGTAATAGTATAGAAACAAGTTTTTAGTCCCTGCCCTGCAAGGAATTATAGGAATTGATTGAAACAATAGTTCTTATTCAACGGACCAATAAAATGCAATATTTTTTATTCATTTCAAAGTTCAACATCAAATATTAAAGAATATTCCACACATGTTCTCATGGAATATTTCATTTACATTTATAAAATTATATAACTAAAACACGTGTACATATATCCTGATAACATCTCATGATTTATACAATAATCCCAATATAAAACTTTAAAAGATGTGTTTGTTATGGCTTGTGTGCATAATTTTTGTTATACGTGCATTATGATACATCTGATTAATACAAACATCTAAATTTATTAAGCAAAAATTTTGGGAACAACCAATTATGTCATATAGGGTCCGCCTTCCCTATCCAAAATGCCCGCTTTCATCCGTTGGATTACACATGTCATTCTCAAGACTCATATTTTTTTAAACAATTGAACACATCATTCTTCACTATATTTGTGTCTTCCACATAATAATAAGACACCTCGGATGTAATTAGTACCTATCGTCGCTAATAATGGCACTATTTATTTTGTCGAAAGAAATTATTTTGCTCCATAAACCATGTGGAATGAAAGTATTAGTATTGGTTGTATCCAGATAAGAGAGTTGCTCCTCGCCACACACATAAGTACTTATGGGAGTCGGATTTACATCAATGCTATCGTATTGGATGGTTGATAAGGCTTATCACAATCGAACCACCCAAATAAGATACTCTCCGAATTGATTGGATAACCCGGATATTATGTTTACATGCCTCAATCTTGGTCAATGATGGGTATAGGTAAAACCCTAATCTCTTCATTCTCATTCTCTTTCTTTCGTTTGCTCACTTTAAAAATTTTACGCAATCCCTCATCTCCTAAGTTTTAATTATATCGATTTTTCCTATCATTAATATTGATTTTGTTTTGTTATATGCCAATGTGGGTCATATTACAATACAATAGTTCGTAAAATTAAATGTAAGTGTGGGACAATATGATTTTTAAAATTGCATTATTATATAAAAGTGAAGCTTTTCTGATTAAAAAAGTTATGTCATTTTTAATTAAAATGTGACATTATTTAAGTATTTTTTAAGTAATATTAAATATTAATTGTATTATTTCTATTCAAATTGAGCATGTAAATTAAATTAATCTGCGTAAGCATATTTCACTATTTTAAATATCATTTTCTAACTATAAGTTGTACGATACAATTAAAAAATCACAAAATAATTAAAATGAGAGAATTAGTAAATAATTGGCCCTCGTCATACGTCGTTGCTTCTTTCTGCTTTATCCCTAATCACTTTGTCCACTACCCTATTGTAACACTGGTAGTAGTTTTGAACATCACAAATTCACAATAATACTATTAATAAAGATAGGGACTAGTTGCTACAAAGATTTAAATAATATGCAACTTTTTTCCTATTAACCTATACCTTTACTTCCTAAATATCTCAAATTAACTCAACACAAAATATATTACAATTTATAATACAATTAATACATTATAAGCAAGGACTAACCGCTACACAACCTTTATTTATTTTACCTTTCACATTTAATAATATAAAAAACATACAAAATAATTTTATCATACTTTTTAATCTTAAATTTATTAAAAAATATACTTAAAACAATCAATACGAATATATTAAGTGTGGGTCCATAAAAACTATTAAAAAAGAACTTACAATACAATCCTTTTAATGTGAAAAAATAAAATAAAGTCAAAGAAAGATAAAGCGAACCTTTTTTTTGGGCCGCACGCGCTTAAAAAATCTGAGGAGCTCTCGGCTTTCATGTGCGGGCTTTTTGTTTGACATGTGCGTTACTATTATTGATTTCTTTCTTCCATCAATAATAAAATAATACATAAAAGCGAACTTTGTTTTGTTTGCATTATAAAATAATACATATCATTTAGTAAATTAACATCCTTGTAATAAGGTCCTATGTTATTCACAATATAAAACATTAATAAAATTGGGTGATGACCTATATACATAGCATATTCACTTAATATTTTAAATGTTGATTGATGTTCCAATGTCTTCTTATATTTTGTAAATTATAACATCTCAAGCGCAACAACAAAACATTGGCCGAATCAGTTAAAAATAAATATGATGTTCTTTTTAATTATTTTTACAAGTAGAAACAATCACTATTCACTTAAACAACATAGTTTTTTATTACATTATCTCATATTAAAATTTAGAAAGATTAATCCTTAAATGCTAATGAAGTTTCTTGTTTTGTACAAACATAATGATTATACAAATGTATATGCACATCATATATGAAAATGCTTATACATTTATGTATATATCTCCCTTAATACCGCTAAAATTTTAGGAAAAGATGGAGAGGGAGAGGAAATTTGAAATGGAGATTAGAGGGAAAACCACTATGAAGGTTTAGTTGAATATAAGCTACAAATCGGTAGTGAAAGAGAAACAAAAAGTAGATTGAATGCATATAGGGGGAAGAATGGAAGATAGAGAATTTAGGGGCATATACACCACTTATGAATGATAGAATGACAAACAAAAATAGTTTGGCAATGGATCGATTGACTATGAGTGGAGGATTAATAGTGAAAGAATGACGGGTGACGAAATACTGATAAAAAAGAAAAAAAGTGATTTTATTCATTTTCAATGATTTGTAAGGAAAAGGTGCTCATGTAATATAGCCATAAATTATTTGAATATCAAGCAAATGAAAATTGAAATGTAAGGTCATAAAAGGAAGGATATTGTTACAATAATAACATGGAAAATGTACTATACTCAAGAACATGAAATAGAATGCTAGAAAAGAAAGGATTTTTTTGTTTATGGAGATTAGTTAATTTGACTAAATTTCAAAGTCAAAAGAACGTGCTTTCAGGGATATAAATCATATCAAAGGTCAAAATAATGTGATTTCAGTGTCAAGTATTATGTTTGAGATTGAAAGCAAATTATTTTAGTGTTAGATTTAGATTCTAAGTCGAAATAAGATTATTGTAGTGTCAAAACTTCATAAATTCGTCAAAACACTGGGAAAAAATTTGAAACCCTAAAAGGTTAGAACCATAAAGAACTCAGGGTTTATCAATGTTGAAAGAAAATAATGGGTTCACCAATATGTTTTATCGAATTTGGAATTAATGTGGTAATGAAACCTAATTAAGATAAATTGAGGAGAATAATTTAAAATTATGTAAATAATCTATTTGACAAGAAGATTGAAACTTAATGATCAAAATGAGATTATATATGCAAATAAAATACAAAGTTAGTTGTTTATACCATAGATTTGACTTTTTTGAAT
>JARHVA010007403.1:115000-117500 GCA_037957365.1 Torreya grandis
GGAAGATACATTTTGATTAGGCCTATGATTTGAGTTTTCCTGACTATGTTTTATTATATTAAAGGTGATTTGATAATTATGTATGACTTTTTGAATATTAAAATGGACCTTTTCATTTTTGGAACATATTATGTTACTTGAGGAAGAGTCTAATGATGTTGTTCTTGTTGGTCCCTATGGAGGTAGGTGATTAGATGATCCTTAAAGAGAAGAAAAGGATTTATGAAATAGATGAAGGTGAGGGAGATGATAAGATGAGGTCAATGAGTGGTGATGGAGCATTATGGTCCTCATAGGATGTTTTTCAAAGACATAGTTTTGACATTCAATAATATCTCCTCAAGATCAGTAAAAGGATCACTAGGACTAGTTGTAGTACACTCATCTGAGGTAAGATCTGATTCACTCTGACTATCTTCAACAAATAAAGCTTATAAAAAATCTGATATGACTTCATCATCCTATGTGGGGTCAAAAGATATTCCTTTTGATTGGTTGAAATCCATATTATAGTTATCCTCAAAAAGGTAGATGTCATCACAAGATGTAATATCTATGAGGGATGATATTTCTGACAAGGAATCTAAATTGAATTTTGGTATTGAAAATGATCATGATACAAATAAGATTGGTGTTGACTCCAATACTAACTCATATTTACATGAGGTGATGCTTCTAGTAGAGGATTTATTATCCCCAAATGAATTTTTAATGTGGGGTATTTGATATGATGGGTGAGAGGAATACAATGGTGGGACAATGAATTCACCAAGGACAAGTCCATGGAAGAAAGACTCATTAGATAAGGTAAGACTAGATGCCTCATAAATGGACTCTTTGTCAATGGAGGATTTATCAAGGATAGGTAGTCTATAGAAGATGGACTTGGTATATTGACCTTGGCTCATAAAAGGAAGGGATTGATCATGATTAGAAAAGGAATCTTGGCATACCTCTTCTTGTTCAAACTTGGATGTAGACCCATCTGATTCATTCATGATTTTTATGTCAATTAGTTAATGAAGCCTTGGACATAGATTTTAAAATTATGACATTTATTAATGGTATTCCCCCAAGTTTTGTAATATATATAGTATTTATTAGCTTTATACCAAGATGGCTTAGGCTTGGCAGCATCAAGATATCATATGGGTCAATAAACAATCATGTCAGCAGTAACAAGTTGGTGGAAGAGGGCTTATAAGGATATATAATTAAGAGTGTCAGGATTATCTTCACTTATTTATTTATAATTTAGATTAGATGGTTGTTGATTTGATTGGGTGGGAAAACTAGTAGTATATGAAGTAGCAATGATTGGAATCCCTTTAATAGTATAAGAAGGGGTAGATGACTAGCTATGACTCGTGGATGGAGGGTCTGAATTGGATTAGGTGGAATGGGGGATACGAGTATATGAACATGAATGGGTGCAGATTAGATGCAACATTGGGTGGATGTGGTCAAATTCTATAGGATGTGGAGTGATAATCTCATAGAGGCAAGAAAGGAGTATATCCTTATTGGCCATGAGGCATTGGTCAATCAGGATATTGACCAAATCAGTTTTGGATGGTCAACATGGGAGAAAGTATGGATGATGTGGTTTATCATCCCAAATCATTAGGTGTGGGGGGTTGAATGGAAATATTGAGGGATGACGATGGAATGGGGGAATTTTTATTATTAATGCTTGCTTTAGTCTGATCTCAAGTTTGATTAGATGTGCAATGCAAAATGATGTTTGATGAAGTAAAATTAAGTATACCAAATTAAGATGTGAGCTAGACTCTAACCATTTAGACTTGATTCAACTAATTGAGCTAACAACAAGATCTAAGAATTGATTGGGAATAGATGGGCCAAAGAGACTAATTTTCACTAGGTGTTGATTAGATTAAGACTAACTCAAGACTAAGATGATCGACTTAAGGAGGATTATACGATGACATGATTACATTAAAACTTGATTGAACATAAGAAATAAAATAATATTAGGATAAGTGCATAGATTTGGGGGATAATTCCATGGACATTTAAAGTAACATGATCATGTTAATTAATAATGTGATCATGTTATTTAATTAATGCAATCATATTATTCGAATTATGGATCGATGATTACTGAGCCATAACATGATCATGTTATATTTAATAATAACATGATCACATTATTAACTTAATCATGTTATTATAATTTTAAATAACATGATCATGTGAATAACATGATCCTTTTACCTTTGTGTTGGAAAAAATTAAAAAGTGAAACCTAAATGCAAAATCCTCATTTTGCATGTGTTTCTTTACTCTCCTCTGGCCTATGTGATCATGTTTTGCATGGAATACACTAGAGACTGCCAAGAAGCTATGATATTCAGCCCATGAACCTATTGATCGATGATGTTGCCATATAGGAGAGGTAAGTGATATAAATATTCCCTATTTAACCTTAATTTTTCATTATTTTCATTATTTAACCCTATGTTTTAATTGTAATTTG
>JARHVA010007403.1:125000-167500 GCA_037957365.1 Torreya grandis
TAGCTTCTATTGGAGGATCACAGTATTATATTTCTTTCATTGATGATGCTACAAGAAAGGTATGGGTTTATTGCATAAAGAGGAAATTTGATATTTTTGACACATTTAAGAAATAGAAAGATTTGGTTGAGAATGAAATAGGTTTGAGATTGAAGTGCCTTAGATCTGACAATGGTGGTGAGTATTGCAGTAATAAATTCAATAATTACTATTCTATGAGTGGAATACGTAGGGAAAGGATGGTTCCAAGGACACCTCAGCAAAATAAAGTTGCTAAAAGGATGAATAGAACAATAATGTAGCATGCACAGAGTATGAGGTTGCATGCTAGTTTGCCCTTATAGTTTTGGGCAAAAGCAGTAGATATTATAATTTACCTGATTAACAGAGGACCTTCTCCTGCACTGGATGGTGGAATTCTAGAAGAGGCTTAGATAAGTAAAAAGGTAGATCTTTCATTTCTTAGAGTTTTTTGGTTCTGAAGCTTTTGTGCACATTGATAAAGAAAATAGAAAGAAGCTGGATGCTAAATCTATGCAGTACACTTTCATTGGTTATGGTTTTAGAGATTTCAGATTCCACTTGTGGAATTTAGAAACTAAAAAAATTATTAGAAGTTGTGATGTAGTTTTCAATGAGAAGGTGATGTACAGTAATCAGCTCAAGAGGCAAAATAATTCTGAGTAGGGCAATCTTGATTTGGAAGAGATTATGATCCAAAATGAGCTCGCGAGTAAAAATCATCACTCACAAAAAACACAAAGACCGACATCGATTAGGTGGAAATAAGTGTCGATCAAGAGGAATTGACATCGATCGGGTGCAGACCAACATCGATCAAAGATGATCGAGATCGGTCACTGTCAGAAGAAAATTTGGGTGGATAAAAAGCTGTAAATGAGTCTCAAACGCCCATAAGGAGGTCTGAAAGGGTAAGTAAACCTCCAATTCATTATTCCCCTTCTTTATACTACTTGTTGCTCACTAATGGTGGAGAACCAAAAAGTTTTGATGAGGCAATGCAAGTAGAATCTAGGAAATAGTGGGAGCATGACATGTATGAAGAAATTGATTCCTTGGAAGAGAACCATACGTGGGATTTGGTTGAGTTGATAGCTGGAAAGAAAGTACTAAAAAACAAATGGGTATATAGGTTAAAGGAAGGAGAGAATGGACAAATGAGACATAAGGCCGGGTTGGTAGTAAAGGGATTTGCACATAAACCAGGTATTGATTTTTGTGAACTTTTCTCTCCTGTAGTAAAGATGACTTCTATTCAGACTGTATTGTCTTTAGTTTCTATTGAGGATTTGCATCTTGAGTAGCTTGATGTTAAGACAACATTTCTTTATGGAGATTTGGATGAAGAGATATATATGGATCAGTTGGAAGGTTTTGAGGTTAAAGGTAAGGAGAAACTTGTGTACAGGTTGAAGAAAAGCTTATATGGTCTTAAGCAAGCTTCAATACAATGGTATTTGAGGTTTGACAGGTTTATGACAGAGCATGGCTTTAGTAAATGTCAATCTGACCATTGTGTTTATTTTAACAAATTGGATAATGGTAGTTATATTATCCTATTACTATATGTAGATGATATGCTTGTTGTAGGTTCACACATGTAGGAAATTACTGAGCTTAAGGTAAAATTAGCTCACACATTTTCCATGAAGGATTTAGGAGGAACAAAGAAAATCCTTGGCCTGAGTATTAAGAGAGATAGGAAAAATCACAATTTGATTTTGTCTCAAGAGGATTATGTGAATAAGGTGTTGGAGAGGTTCAATATGCAGAAAGCAAAACTGGGAAGCACACCTATGGCTGGACACTTCAAGTTGAGCAAAAAATAGTGTCCTAAATCACATGATGAGGTTGAGTACATGACTGGAGTTCCATATGCTTCAACAGTTGGGAGCTTGATGTATGCAATGGTATGTACTCGACCAGATATTGCCCAAGCAGTGGGAGTTGTCAGCAAGTTTATGGCCAATCCAAGAAAGGAACACTGGAAAGTAGTTCAGTGGATTCTCAGATACCTGAGAGGGACCATCAATAGGCATTTATGCTATGGAGGGTCAAACACTTCTCTACATGGGTATGTAGATTTGGATATGGCAGGTAACTTGGATGGTAGGAGAAGCACCATAGGATATGTGTTCACTGTTGGTGGAATGGCTGTTAGCTAGATTTCAAAGTTACAGAAGGTTGTTGCCTTGTCTACTACAGAGGTAGAATACATTGCAGTCATAAAGGCTAGTAAGGAAATGATTTGGATGACTTGGTTCATGGAAGATTTGGGAAAGGAGCAAGAGAGTTGCAGATTGTACAGTGATAGTCAAAATGCAATTCATTTGGCAAAGAATTCAGCCTTTCATTCAAGAACCAAACATATACAACTTAGGTACCACTTCATTAGATAGGTATTGGAGGATCGACAGTTGAAGCTGGAAAAGATCCATATGGATAAGAACCCTATTGATATGTTAACAAAGCCGGTAACAAAGGAGATGTTGAATCTTCATTCAACTTTTTTTGGTCTTCAAGATTGAACTTGAAGAGGGAGAAACAAGCTAGAGATGTTTAGAGGATGTTGTTTTACAGGTACAAGTGCAACTGTTTATCTCCAAGTGGGAGATTATTGAGTTGTGGAGATAAAAGCTTCATTAATGAGCTAATGTGGAGGTTGTTGGGCTTACACAGTAACTGGCATTGGTCAGAACCAACTGACATCAGTTAGGGGTCGATCGGCATCGGTCATCTTCAAACCAACACTGACTTCTGTGCATTTCCAGAATTGTTATTTTTAGGAGAAGAGATTTGAGCCTTTGATTTAAGAGGTGGATCTAAGGGTGGAAAATGCATGGCTCATGAACCTTAGTGTTGTAGTATTCTATATAGTAGGGTTAGATCCTCATAGCATGTACAATTTAGTAACTGAGTTGATTGTAACTGATTGAGAGAGAGAGAGAGAGAGAACTCTTGAGGGAGAATTATTGTACATCTACGAGGTGTGAGGAGAGGGAGATTTCTTCATTGTATTTCCTTCTGGAAGAGTTTAATACAGATTAGTTGTTTCTTGTATCTCCTATTATTTGTTGTTTCTGATTTCTAGTTACTTATTACTTTTGGTTTCAATTCCATGTTTAGTTGCTTATACAAAAGTAATCAATTGTACTCTAAGATCCTAACAACCTTGTTTACATGCACAGTTGATGGCAATAGTAGACACTCCTCCCTCACTACGAGCTAAGATAGACATAGGCATTATTTATACAATGTCATCTATACATGCACTGACAAAGGTATATATTAGTTCTTGTAATTTTGTATTGTAAAATAGACTTATTTTAATAATTTTAGTACATTTACTTGGGGAAAATATAAGTTATGTAAATTTATTGTGTATGCGAGTTTGTTCTATGACATCTAATAGTCACAATCAGATGATTAGTAGGGAAACCTCTCATGTTACTCCCATATTGAAGATGCTTATTTGGATAGCTGAGTCTACCACTGAATTGTATGAGCATGAAAAACAAATTGAGAAGGATCGAGAGCTTGTGGTAAATGCATGTTTAAATGATTTTTTATTCTAGTTTAAAATTAATTTCTTCACAATAGTTTGAATGTATTTTATGTTAATTTTGTAATAATTCTTGTATTTGAATATTATCAGGTACAAGCTAGATATGAGTGTAGGGCCTGTAGTCAAACCTTGGAGCAATCCAAGGCATTAGAGGGGCCTCCATCTACTAGAAGGGCATCCTGGGAAGAGTCTTCTTTGAGGAAGGAAAAGAGAGGGAGGCTATTTGATGAATAATATGTCTTACACATGATATGTTCTTTTTTGTATGCCTATATGGCAATTTATGCATTTATGGAATTATATGTGCGTATATGACATTCACCCAACATTATATACTATGTTGGTAGATGCAATATTTTGTATGCCTATCACGATAATCTATGTATTATTCACATTGGACACATGTGCCTATAGTGTATGCCTATCACGATAATCCATCTAATTTATATTTAGTTTTTATTTCATTGTGTGTTATTATACAGTGTTGTTTTGATCTTTCAAACTATTATTTATTAGATATCATATTTAATGTTGTACATAAATGAGGATTAAAAATTAATTCTTTTCAATTATATAAATATCAGATCTCCCATATTTTTTTAAAATAAATATTTTATTTGATTGTGTGTAGTGAAAATGACTAATGACACTCTTATCACTCAGGCTTAATAGCTTTGTTCTCTTTTTACCTACTTCTTATACACTTTGGAGAAACTTCTTTGTGTCATTAGACCTCTTACAAACCTCTCACATTCATTCTCTAACTCATTTTATACATTCCATTCACAAACATCCTCTCACTCTTTCACTATCTTCTCACTAGGCAATCCTCTTAGGTTTCAAGTACTGAAACATGATATAGGTCTCAAGATTCAGTCTTCTACCATATATGTTCTTAGATGGTAAAATCACACCTGCCTTAACCTCTTACAAGTTCTCAAACACACTTCAACATTCATATGCAGAACATGGTATATAGGTAGAGGTAACCCTTTTTGTTGAGTTCTCCATCTAGAAATGTCTTACTCATTTCTCTATAGGTCCGTATAGGTTCAACATGTTCAAAACTAATTTCATGATGACTCACAACTTACCAACCTAGTGGAATCACTCCAAGCTCCCTTCCTTGATTGTGACCTACAATCACTTCTTTGTTACCACCTATAGTCATTCATCCACCTACAACCTTACATAAATGACAACATATCATGGCCTCAAGAAACTTCAAGGATGACATGAAACTAGTGCAATCACATATACTAAATGGAGAATCCATAACAAGTCACTTTCTAGGTAAATAGGTCAATTACTCAATACAACATAATAGTTCAATATGCCAATAGGTCAATTACCACCTAATAGGTTAATATGTCAATAGGTCAATTACAACCTAATAGGTAAATAGGTCAATAGATCAATGAATTTTATACCACCACCTAATAGGTTAATAGGTAAATTAAGTTTCGACCACCACCTAATAATTCAATAGGTCAATTACTCATTAAGTTTCTTGTTCTCTAGTTTAAGTTATCAAAGTTGTCAAAGTTTTCAATAGGTCAATAGGTCAATTACTCATTAAGTGTATATGTCTCTAATTTAAGTTGTCAATGTCATCAAAGTTGTCAAAGTTTAAGTTATGGTTGAAAAAATCTAGTTCTAATGCTTCTTAAATGAAAAATGACATTGCCAACACAACTAGGGGTACATAACATCTAGGACCAAGTTCTTGGCCTTCCATCAGGCCTAATCAACAAACCCACTACCCATTTTGACCTCAAGAATGTAGACACCTAAATCTAGATACCTATAACCTCCAATCAATATTTTGACCAATTTCCACCCAAAATGCACAATTTGGCCTAAAAAAAACTAAAACATGTTAAATGAAGAGAAAATAACATATTTAAGTACCAATTATGGCCAGGGTATCATTAAATAGGGCAATACAGTTTTTGAGCCAGCTAACATTGATCAAATCATTTTGAGTCAAAATGCCAATTTTACACCTAAGTGCTCTAGATTAATCTTTCCTATCAAATCTCTTGCACAAGACATGTGCCTTTATTATTTAATGTTGGTAACATCCTAAATGGGAATACCGCTCCAAAGCATTTGACATTGACTTCCAATTCCAATCTAGTCAAATTTTGGACCAATAACAAGACATTCTAATCAATTTGAGTAATTTGTGCACAAAGTGCATAATCATGCCTAAGAGCTAATTAACCCAGATCAATGCCTAATAAAAAATTCCATGGAAACTTGTTGGATACTTGTTTTTAGAAATGAATATTGAATATTTGCATCATCAGGTGATCTCATTTCTTGGAAAGACATCCCTAGGTCATAAATGCCATAAATATCAGGATTCATTCCCTCCATGCCTCATCAATGCCCTCCATGCCTCTTAATTTCCCCTTCTTCCAATGTCATGATGAGGACAATTATAAACTTAATTCCAAAAATTGAATTAATCCTTAACCACACATCTCAATCTCAAGATGGACGGTTCAGGTTGATTATAGACATTTGTTAAAATCTATAAATAGAGAGGCCCTGAACATCATTTCTAAGATATTTTGGTGCAAAGTTATAATGCACAAATATATTCAATAATCCATTTCAATAAGTATTACCATGCCAAATTGATTCCAATCCAAGCCAAGCCATAAGCCAAAGGTGCCAAGGAGAGATGGAGGTAGCCAAGCTTCCATTGCCAAGGACTTCATGAGCACAAGCCGAGCAAGCCACTACAACAAAAAAATTGGAGCATCTAAGGATGGTGAAAGAGGTTTATTTTGGCATTTTAGTTGTGTGTTTTATTCATGTTTATTAACTAAGCTCTCCCTAGTGTCTAGGCCTATAAATGTTATGATAGTTAGTGTGTTTCTTTCATTTTGTTTTCATTTTGGAACTAATGCCATACTAACCATCCTCTCTTGAGTCAAATTCCAAGATCCACATATGGCACATTCAGTGGGAAAAGATACATCCCAGACATGAATGATATCATTTTTTAGGTTTAAAATATTCATTTGGATGATTAAATATCTTGTAAATTGATTTTCTAACTTTATTTTTCCATTTTTATTTGCCACAGGTTTACACAGTAACTGACATTGGCTAGTAAGACTAACATCGATTGGATAGCTTAATCGAGGTTGACTAGTAAAATTAACATTAATTGGATACTTGTCATTGGTTACATTGGTATAATCGATGTCAGTTAGAAAATGTAAACATTGTCGGTTATATAACCAACATCAGTCACTGTGTTTTTCTTAAAACACAAACCTGAGATCTCTTTTTTTAAAGTTCATTATTTCAAACCGAAAAGATTTTCAAGGCTAAAAGACATGATAATGTTTTTTTATAGGACCAAGCTTGACATTTGATAAAAACATGTTTAGATCACCTTTTGCATGCTTAAAAATCAATTAGGAACCTTGTTTTGGTGTTTAATAAAACACAAATTTTAGATGTTTATGGTGAATGTTTTCAAATTTTGTAACTAAGACTAAGGGGTCAAATAAACACCACCTCATTTTTAATTTGGGCTTAAAAATGAACTCATCTTTTGAAAGCTTTTTGTATTTACTTAGTTGTTTAGATTAAATTTTTGTTTGCTAAAAAGATGGATGTTGCGTGTATGTTATTCCATTTGTCCCCTTTAGGGAACCCTAGGAATCAAAAGAAACATTTTTATTACAAATATCCTAGTCCAAGGCTTAGAAATAAAGTCATCTAAAGCACTCCTTAAAAACTCATCAAAGTTTAGGTGACCTTGAAAATGACCCTAAAATCTTTCTACTTTTATGCTTTCTTTATTTTTATACAACCTTGGCTTGAGAGGGGGACTTCATCACCTCCCACAAGTTTTTTAGGGAAGCTTTGACCTAGGGTTTCATCTCCTGACATTGAATTCATTTGGCTCCTAATGGGAGTTACACATGGGACATAGTGGCACTTTGGACATCACACTACACTGAGTGAATAGCAGGATGTAGTGGCTGTAAAAAAGACTATCTTTTTGCAGCAAGCCAAGTGATACTGACCTAAAAACCATGCTTTTCTTTTGCATTATTTGGCATGAAATTTACTGTGCAATTGATTCCCCTAGAATATTCAAAAACTTGTTAGATGTTAGAAAAATCCCCAGTTGCCATAAAAGAATTATTGGTGCAAGGTGTGCCTCAAGGTCCATGTCATAGTACTGTCATTTTAGAGAAGGGGGGTGTAAAAACCCTACTATATAATGCACATTTACTTTTGGATGAACACTTAAAACCCTCTCAAATGATGTATATTGATGGATTCCAACAATACCAATCAACCTTGTTAGTTTAGGATCTAAGAGCGATTAATTAGTTGTTCTTGTCCTAGATTAAAGTCTTTTTGAAGTCAAAACTTGGTGTAAACTAACAATTCAAACCAAACACATATTCCTAATTTTATTTTGAACAAAGAGGCATTATGCTACCCACATTAGATCATAAATGTTCCTTGTTCAAAGTTCATCAAGAGCTTGAGAGTCATATCATCCACTTTGGCGTAGTTATGCTGCCCAATTGAGTCTAGACCTTTACCAAAGTTGTTTAAGTACTTCACTTATAATCCAAATTCAAAATTTCACCTTTATAAGTTCATAGGGTTGATGTGTTAAGTGGGTTTTCCATTTTCACTAAACTTGAGGGAACTTAAGTTTAATTTCCAATTCGGGTTGAAGGCCATTCAAGACTCATAATCATTGTCATCACTTGATAGACGTAAGCCATTTTGTGCTAAACACTTGCACTTTGAGTCTATGCACCACAACATTTAGAGTCAAGAAAATTAGTGTTATGCTATCAAAATTGTGTGAAATTATCTTTGTCTTAGAGAGTTTTTAAAAAAGACTTTTTTTGTCACACCTTTTGGGTAGTCTAGCATTGTTACACTACCCAAAACATTTCAAATATTGTTTCATATACCCTCTTGCATAGAATTCAAATTTGTTCTTGCATTTTCAGACCAATCCAAGTGTACTTTTGTGATCCTTTGTCTAAAGCACAATTATAGTATTCACTTTTGTCTAGCTTGTTTGTCAAAAGAACCAAGTTTTATACAATTATTTGTGAGAAAATAAACTATATCTAAAGTGACTTTTGTTTCATACCTTATACCTAGTTGATCAAGTTCATGTCCAAGAATCAAATGCTTACTGTTTGTTGTAAGTGTTTCAAATCCATTAGATTAAACCTTTCATCTATTATTAAAGTCTATATTTTGACACTGTTTAGCCAAGAGTCCTAGCACATGCCTTGTTTGAGCCTAGCATTTAATGCTGTGTTTGGCCAAAAGACCTAGCAACTTTTAAATTCCTACATTAGACTTATTTGAAACTCTTCAACCTTAGAATTTGGCATTTTTATTTTCAGTCCATTTACTTGCTTATCTTTGTGTGAACAGTGAAATGTTAGATACTTCATGCTAGCTTATTTCCTCACAAATCTTTGCATAAACCTTCTGATCCTTTTGATGAATCTAGACCAAGTTGAAACATCATCTATTTTAGACACTATCCTTTTCAGAGTTTTTATAACTCTTTGACCTTTTATCACAAAGCATTGGAAATAGATCGCAACATGTATTCCTACACTCATAGTGGACTCATGTACAATCTAGGGATTAGTAATGTAGTTACACAGGAAGAAATGGTGCAAGACCCCTATGCAAATAATATAATTTATGAGATGGATTCTTATCCCTCTTATAATACTCAATCAGAGGCACAAAATCAAGATCCATTGGCTAACTATCTAGTTAACACACCACCTTATTCAGAATAAGACCAAGAACAAACCACATAATACCTAGCTAAAATACCCATAGTGGATTAGCCATTTCTTCAATAGTCATATTCTACTAATACAACTTCCACGTATGATCCATTTTTGTTTGAGCGACATTTGTTGGAGAAAAAAGATGAGATTTTGGTTAGAGCCATAGAGGTAGGGGCCAAGTTTCCAACAAACTTTCCCCATAGAAATTTACAAAGTCTAGTAATTGTGCCCCATAATATCATTTATGATCAACAAGCTTCTTCTAGCAATCTTATGATGCTATTCCAAACAATGCATCAAGACCCTAATATATCTAATCAAGGCAAAAACATCATGGAATATCAATTTAGCCAAATGTAGATAACATATCAAACCTACCTAAATTTATCACATGATTATAATCAGATGAACATAGTGAATAAGCCTCTTATTGACTTAGTTCCTTCAACATGAGTGTTAATAGAGTTAACTAGACAAGAGAATCTAAGTTGTGACCCATTCATATAAACTAATTCGATAGATAACTTGATGCATATGCTTGTTATTAAAGAAATGTCTTCAACCTCTACACAAAATAGTGAGCCAAACATAGTGGATAATGTGCAAACAATGTCCAATCCTGATCAAAGTGGTACTAACGCACAAACAACTAGCCAAAAACATGTGCATGTAGTTAATCCCACAAGTAGATCATCATACCAGGGAATAGGAGTTTCTACATCCCAACTTCAACTAGTTGCTTCCTAAAGTGTACAACCTATAGGATTAGGTAATCAAACAATGGCCAATGCCATGCCTCAATGATAGAATGTGACAAATCCTACTCCTCCTCAACAAGTAATTAGTAGTATTCCACAATAGCAAACACAATCTAGTGTATCAACTCAATAGAGAACAAATACATTGTCACCTCAATCAGGGACAACAAATGTTCCACCTCACTAGGTAATGATGAACATACCTCTTCAGTCACAGACTAATATGCCAATTTAAAACCAAGCAATGACTAGTCAACAGTGTGCAAATATTGATCAATGATAGATGATGAATCTTTAACATGTTTTCACTTCTCCATAGGGATTCATGAAATAAAGAGGTACCCATGTTTCTCAAGTACATAATAGACAACCATTGGTTCAAAGTGTGCCACAAATTTAGAGATAGGGTCTTGGTCTACAAGTTCCCACTCAACAACAAGGTTTGATTAGTTGGAAGCATGTCCCATTTCAACCACATCAGGTAAAACATATTTATATCTCTCTATCCCAACCACAAAATCCTCCAAATCAAACCTTTATCACCAACCCAAACTAGAATATTGCACAACCAATAGTGTAATTACAAGTACATCCTAATCCATGTATGCATATTCTTGATCTATTCCCCAACTAGACCAATGTACCCCAATGGGTATCTCCATCATACCCTGGTCAAAGTGTCCCACTTGTGACCTCCCAACCATCTACCCAAACCAATATTCTCCCTTAAACAAATGTTCCTTCCAGTTTCCTATCCCAAGAATTACAACAGATGAAGGATGCAATTGCTACCATTCAAGTGGGTAAATAGACTAAAATGTTAAAATTAGATGACATGTATTCTTATCCATTCAACATGGAGTACTTTTAAATAACATTTTCTCCAAGATATGAACCACCCAAATTGACAAATACAAAGGGAAAGGTGACCCTAAGGCTCATTTGACTAAATTCTTTGTTGCATGTCAACCAATGGCATATAATGACATATACCTTTTGATGTTGCTCCTAAGGATCTTGGCTGGACAAGCCTTGGAGTGGTTTTTAAAGTTTCCCAAAAATTCAATAATGGATTTTGATGATCCTTTTGATAAGTTTGTGCAGCACTTTTCTAATAATCTCGAGCATGAGATTTCATTAGTTGACTTAATGTAAGCAAAACAAAAAGTTGGTGAGAGTTTTAAAAGTTATTTATAGTGATGGAGAGCCATTACAAGCCATTTCACCCATACTTTACTAGATAAACAATTAGCTATTGTGTTCACTAACAATTTACATAGTGAGATAGTTTATAATCTGTAACTACAATGTACACATAATTTCAAAGAGATCATTGATAAAGGTTTGTTAATCAAGTGGGAACTTATCAATAAAGGAGCCATCAAGATTAATTCAACTAATCAAAATCAAGGTACCAATTAGGGAAATGACCAACATTCCTTGCAAGTGCCAACATCACAACTGGCATAGGCCAATAACCATGAAAGATCAAAGAAATTCAATCGCAATAGGAATGTTGTGGGAAATGGAGTAATCAAATCCCATCATGTCTAAATGGTGTAAACATCATCTATACCACCTTTTTAGCTTACTCTTACTTATCAACCTCTATAACCATTGTTGTAAGCACAACAACCAAGACATACACAACAAATACAACAACCATTAGCATTGCAAACCCCTCCTCCTAGGAGAACTGTGTCTGCAAATCATGTCTTTAGTGACCTAAGAGAACCTATTGAGTCTATATTTTATAAGCTTTCCACTGTTAATTTGATTAGTTTGCCTATACCAAAGCATTATCTATAAGGCATTCATTATATTAATTGGTACTGTGAAAATGAATTCTATGACTATCATCAAGTAAACAAGCATAATCTACGAAGATGTGTCCAAATCAAGAATTTAATTGAGAATATGTTGGAGAATGGGGAGATAATATTGGATAATGGTGCTTTCACTTCCAATCAAACTATTGATATTTATGAAAACCCTTTTCCCTGACATAATGATCAACAATAGCAAAATAATCAACAACAACAACAATGTCTAGTGCAGTAGTAAAATCAAAAGTATCAAAATCAAAGGCTAAACTAGTAGAATCAACAAAATTAGGAATGAAACCCAAAATGAGAGAACAATGGACAAAACCAAAGTTAGGATGGTAACAACCAACAAACCTACCATGAAATTGCACATGACTACAATAGAGTTGTAGGTCATATTGTAGGGGATAATGTTAATACCATCTCCATTAATCCTAGATGAAGCACTAATCAACCTAGACCAATGATAAACAACAAAATTTAGCCAAATTACATGGATAGTCCTTATTTGACTTAGGAGTGCATATAGGCAAACTAGAAAATTAGGACTTCCACTTTTGGACCTTATATTGACAATTCATCCTTGCCATGTGACCACATACGAGTACATCAGTAACTGAGACTTGTCCTATTTGATCCCACACTATTCCCAATATTGGTTACCAATAATGGTCTAGTATTTAATCTTGATTATGCAATCACAACTCAGAGGTAAAAGATTAATATCCCAAGCCCACAACCATTTTCCACTTTGCCTATCATCCAACCAACTGTTCAGCCTCAAAATAATCCATTCACTACTGACCAAGAGAAAAAGTTTGATATTGTGAAATAATTGCAAAAGACACCAGCACAAATTTATATTTTAGATTTATTGTGAATGTCAATAATCCACAAGAACATCTTGAATGAGTTTTTGATCCAATCCACTATTGCTAATGACATATCCCCTGATAAATTTCAAGATTTGGTTGGACACCTAGCTCCAGCCCAACAAGTCACATTCAACCAAAGTGATATGTCTTCCTTTGACCCACTCCATAATAATCCATTATACATATAAGTTTATATAAGATGGTACAAAGTGAAACATGTCCTTATAGATAATGGATTTGACTTCAACATAGTGTCTCTAAAGCTCATCAAGCTTTTTGGGTACATAATGGTAGATCTCCAGCCAGAAATAATAACCATCAAAGCCTATGATAATTAGGAAAGAGAATCACAAGGCACCATTAGTTTTCCATTTATCATTGGGACTTTGACCCATGATACACTCTACCATGTGATTGATCTTGAGTTATAATACAATATGCTTCTAGGAAGGCCTTGGTTACATGAGATTCATGTAGTCTCATCAATGTTGCACCAATGTATCATGTTTTGCCAGTTATCATTAGGCCTTTGACCCATGATACACTCTACCATGTGCTTGATCTTGAGTTATAATACAATATGCTTCTAGGAATGCCTTGGTTACATGATATTCATGTAATCTTGTCAATGTTGCACCAATGTATCATGTTTTCCCACTCAGGTATGAAAGTGAATATTCCAGAAGATTTAAACCCATATGAACACTGTAAGCATCTTGAGGACAAATTTAAAAGCTATAACTATCAGTAAAACACAAATCCAAGTTAAAATTAGGATAAGGGAAAGGCTATACTTATTGATCCTTTACTAGATAATTACATAGATCTTAATTCCTTGGATTCCCTTTCCACATGTAACCTCTTAAAGCTTCAAATCATTTCACCATCTTAGGTAATGGACTAGGAGAGTATGTGACCCATGATACATTTCATATTTATAATCTTCTTCAAAATCTAAAAACCTTTGGGTGACTTAAAGTCACCCCACATATGCATTGACAACAAAAGAACAAAGATAAGGGACCTGTCACATTTGTACCAGCATCTGGCCTAGAAATTGACCCTCTTGAAGGGGATGAATCATGGTTATACCATGACAACCAAGATGATTGTTATAAAAATTCAAAGTATCCTATTCCAAATAGGATCATGGAGTGTCACAATTATGAAGGAAAAGGCCTCGGATTGAATAAACAAGGAACCATCAAGCCAATTTCTATGAATAAGTATGAAAGACCTTATGGACATGGATTTAAACTACCTGGGGTGACCACACATATCTTATTCAAACTCCATCACCAATGACTAGTGATGATGATGCTGACAATAAAATAGATTCTGATCATAGCCTCACCTTTGATGACCTAGCTGAAACTAACCTATTTGATAACCATGCCATTTGTACCCTTACCCTGGCCATTGATCACAACCATTCGCCATTATATTATCCCCAACTGATAGATTGGGACCAACAAGAATCTAGTCTGCCAATTGTGGAGTTCTAGAATGATGAGGCATTCTATGAATTTTTAGGCATTAGAGACAATGTTCTATTGGGAGATCACAAATCAGGATTCTCAATCACATTGAATCCTGTAGCCTATTTTGGAGAGCTAGTGAACACCCTTAGCCAAAAATAAATAGGTAAAACATTGAGGTATTAAAGTGAAATATTATTTAAGGTGATTTTTGACCAGGGAAAAAGTAAAGATAAAGGCTAGTCTAATAGTGAAAACTTGTTTTAGGTACCATGAGATGGGGGTGTTCATTATTCTTTGAATTTAGACCAAGAGACCACCAATGATGAACTTGCCTATGGATCCAAGTTCAGCTTTAAGAAACAACAAGTATTTGATCAAATTATTCAAGAAGTTACAACTATTTTGTCACATGGTTAGATATACCATTAGGGAACTCAGATTCATCATGCCTAGGAACAAGTCCTAATGAAAGACCCTGACATAATTCAATAGTTTAAGTCATTTCCTACTATCGTAGAAGATGGTTCAACCCTTCTAGTTGAAGATACTATAGAGGTAAATACTGGGACTCCATCAAACCTAAAATGGATATAATTAGGCACATCCATCACTAAGGAGGAACATGACATCTTTACATCTCTATTGAGAGAATTTATATATATCTTTGCATGGGTATATTCTGACATGCTAGGTTTAGACCCCACCTAGGTTCTGCACCACCTTGTGGTTAATACTGATGCCAAATCGGTAAAAAAAAGTTATGTAAGATGCATCCTCACATTATTTTATTGGTAAATAAAGAGATGGAAAAACTCTTAGAAGCATGATGTATCTAATTCATTGATTACTCAGAATGGATCTCTAATGTGGTACCTATTAGTAAAAGGCCTAAAGAGATTAGAATTTGTACTAATTTTGAGACATCAACAAAGCTTATCATTAAGATGATTTTCCCTTGCCTAATATTGACATGATCATTGAATCCATGACAAGATATGAAATGTTTTCACTCATGGATGGATTTTTAGGATACAACTAGATCAAAATAACACTAGAAGACCAACATAAAATAGTGTTCACCACTCCATGGGGAACATTTTGTTATCAGGTAATGCCATTTGGCCTTAATAATGTTGGAGATACATATCAAAAGGCCATGAATATCATATTCCATGATATGATGCATGATATTGTTGAAGACTATGTCGATGACATATTAGGAAAATCTAAAACTAGGGCTAACCATCTGCAGTGCTGCATAAGATATTTGAAAGATTATGAGATTACAAAGTCAAAATCAATCTAAAGAAATGTGTATTTAGTGTAAATTACTTGGCTTCATCATGTCTCATAGAGGTATTGAAGTTGATCTGGCTAAAGTCAATGCTATAAATAAGATGCTACCACCAACCAATTTAAAATAACTCTATAGTTTGTAGGGTAAGATCCAGTCAATCCAACGCTTCATCTCTCAGTTAGTAGATAAGTGTAATCCATATACACACCTTTTGAAGAAGGGATTTGCAATTCACTATAATGATTACTACCAAAAATATTTTCAACAACTCAAAGACTATCTTGTTAATCTGCCTATTTTATTACCTCTTATTCCAAGAAAGCCATTTTTGTTATACCTATCAACGATCGACCATGCTCTAGGGGCATTGTTGGCTCAACATGATGACAATGGAAAAGAGAATCTTGTATACTACCTAAGATGCACCTTGGTTACATATGAACATAACTACACACCTATTGAAAAATCTTGTCTAGTCATGGTCTTCACAACTCAGAAACTGTGCCATTACATAATGAATAATAAAACCATGGTCATTTTAAAAGTAGATCTGCTCAAGTATCTACTATCTAAAATGACTTTACAAGGTAGAATGGCTAAATTGTTCATGATTCGTAGTTAGTTTGACATAGAATATGTCTATCAAAAGGCAATCAAGGGACAAGTTTTTGTAGATCAACTTGATGAAGCCCCTTTCATAGACACACAACCACTCACATTTCAATTTCTTGATGAATCCATAATTATCGTCACTGACACACCCCTTGAAGAGTAGCCTTGGAAGCTATATTTTTATGGTTCATTTACTACACATGGATTAGGGGTAGGCTTATTGTTATTACACCACAAGGGGATCTAATCCCTAAATCATTTAAAATCAGCTTTCCTTGTACAAAAAGCATCGCGGAGTATGAAACACTTATTATAGGACTTCAAAAAGTAGTGCATTAGAATATATTTCATATCCAAGTTTATGGTGATTATTAATTAATCATTGATTAGGTCACAAATCATTTCCAGACCAAAGATGACAAGTTGCTTCTATATAAAGCCATGGTTGACACTCTTAAAAAACAAGCTACCAAAATTTAGTTTGAGCATATACCAAGGGCTAGTAATAAAATTGTAGATTCCATGGCTACTATTGGCTCTCTAATTTGACAAATAGATAAAGATAAAGAGTATTAGTTCCTTGTCAAGAATTTTTTAGCATCAGCTCATGAACCTTCAACCATTGCATTGATTTGTGATATTGTTGGTCCTAATTATTTTTGATACTTAGACCTTTACAACTACTTTCATGACCAATTTATTCCACCTAACCTATCTAAAACAAAAACCAAATCCTTAATTCATCATTCCACTTGTTATACTTTACTTGGATCCACCTTTTACCATCATAGTTTTTATAGAACTCTAATTCATTGTTTATCTTCGATAGAGTCTACACTAGCATTAAGAGAAGTTCATGGAGTCGGTGGTGCTCATTCTAGCAGGGTAGTCCTATCCAAAAATTTATTGTGTATTGCTTATTATTGGCCCATAATGGATGCAGATGCCACTACATATGTAAAAAAGTGTGACAAATGTCAATGACATGTTAGTCTGACACATGCCCCAATAAAATCTCTAAAACTGATGTTGACACCATGGCCATTTTCTAGATAGGGACTTGACCTCATTAGGAATATTAACCCCACTTCATCTGATGGCCATAAACATATCCTTACCACTACCAAATATTTCACTAAGTGTGTTGAAGCTATATCCCTCACTTAAGTGACTGGAAAGAAAATTTCCAAATTCATATTCAACCATCTAATTTGCCACTATGGTATCTCCTCTGGCATTATATTCGATAATGGATGATCATTAAAGAATAAGGATGTAGACTAGATATGTACTAAATATAACATCACAACATTTTTCTATAGCATATCACCCTCAAGGTAATGGCCAAGCCAAGGCATCCAACAAAACCCTTGTCAATATTCTCAAAAAGATTGTCAGTGATGTCAGTCATGATTGGCACTTGAAGATATTTCATACCCTTTGGGCATACTATACCACTAATCCTACCCTGATAGGAGCCACTCCATACTCACTTGTTTATGGTACTAAATCCATCCTTCCCATTGAGGTTGAATTACCTTCACTATGCATCTCTTTCAATCATGTCTTGGATGATCATGACTATCGAGTAGCTCGATTACAAGAGCTAGACCTACTTGATGAGAAACACACAACTGTGCTCAATAATCTTTAAGCATATTAGAACTGACTCAAAGGCCACTATAATAAGTGCATTAAGTATAGAACATTTAAACTTGGTGATCTTATTCTTAAATAAAACCAAAAGAATACAATGGTTGAGAAGAAGCATAAAGGGAAATTCATAGGGCCTTTCATCTTTACTATAGATTATGGATCAAGAGCATACAGGCTTGCCACATCAAATGGAGATGAACTTCTAGATCTGATGAATATTATTCATCTAAAGCGGTATTGTGCTTGAATTCTAAGGTATATTTTCTATAAGAACTATTTCATTTATTCTATTTTATCACTATTCTTTGTACAAATATCGTCCTTATCTATCCTCTTAGTTGTATCCACTTTTCACTTCTATTCTATCAACCCAGTGTGTTCTAAAGCCTAACCCATTTGACCTTGGTTTTTATCATTCATTTTACGTTTTTATCATCAAGCTATCTGATTAGTTTCATCAGTTGGTTGATTAGATAAAGATTGTATTTTAGGATAGTGTGAAAAAAGTTTTGATAATTGTATCCTTCATTTGTTATTATTTTCTTACCACTGGTCTTGCTACGAATTATAACCACCTTTGGAAAAATTAGTAACATTGATTTATGCCATTGTGTCCTAGTTATAAATGCCATGGAAAGACTAGGGGAAATATTAATCCTTGACATACCAACTTGCCACTCCTTATGTCATACTATGCCTTTTTACCAACTATGCATGTTCTGTTTAAATTGACTACTACACTAGTGAATGTTCCTCCGCTATAAGGGTAGAACTACAGTGACTTAAGGTCCTACTCTGGGACTATGTAGGCAATGATCAAGACTTATTGAGGTCATCTTAGTCACCCTTTCCACCATGATCTTTCCATTTTATAAGCAACCTAAGACACACTCTCATCGTTTTATGAACAACCTAAGTTTGAACATTATCACCATTTCACGAAAAACCATAGCTTAAATGCTCTTGCCATTTTGAAAGCTTGAAGAATTTAGTGTCTCATCATTCTCGATTGAGTTGATACACTCCAAAATAATATCAAAAACATTTGTAGAATCATTAGAAAAGAACAAGAACATTGACCACTTTTTTTCCTTAAGGATTCTGGGAACCCTTACTAATTTATAAGCAAGTCACTTGTAATTTAGTTTCCCCATCCTTTTTTGGCATTTTCTCTCATACACTTGCCATTTTTTAAGACCATTCCTATTCTTCTATCACATCCATTCAGTTGTTTTCATTAGTTGTCATTTTCTTCCCATTCCCTAGGAGAACTACATTTGGCCTAAAGTTTTTATTGGATATTACATCTATGGAACTATGTAGGTAGCTTCCACTTGCCTAGTGCATATGGAGACAGCTCGACCACCCCCTTCCTTTTCTTTTATTATTCTATTTTGTTTATTTTCTAAGTTGTAACCTATTTTCTAGGGGAAATGTTTATATGGTTTCTATTGAGTGTTTTTTGTTTGCTTCTTTGTTGTTTTGTTTATATTCCTATTTGTTTGCTTTCAGCACTATTGCCTTGATTCAGTTTGTGTGTGTTCATTAGGTGATTCTTTGTATGCACCTATACTTGAATCCATCCATATTCATATCTTTAAATTTACATCATGGTTTCTATCATTGGTGCATTGTTTTCTATTGAGTGTTGGATTGTGGGAGTCATTCCTTATGCATATTTCATCCAAGTCCTCATTATGTTATACCATTATTCCTATCAACATATGCTACAACAAACCTCAACTTCAAGAAGTCTATTCATCAATGGTGGCATCTCGATTCCCTCCCAATCATATCCTAAATAGAGTAATTAACTATGAAATAATTTCAACCTTATTAGTTTGAATGCGCATCCCCCTACTAGTAGGTTGTTCCAATTCATCATTACCCTCTGTGTTAAGTTATCATCATATTCGACCAAGTTTATCATATTTTTCATAATCAAGGTCCAATGATTATAAACACCTATGGGAAAATCATTACACACCATCCCACCTATATTTCTCATTGATTATAACTACATTCGGGTAAATCATTGTGTCGTCATCATTTTACTTTTTCTACCTATACAAGGGCATGTTATTATCTTGTTTGTCTATCCTAACTAGGGAAGCTCCATCATCTCAATTATTATAATCACCTTTGGGAAAATCATTGTGTTATTATACCATGTTGCCATTATTGGGGCACAATGTTTATAATCACCTTTGGGAAAACCATTGTACACCATCCCATTTACATTATCAATGATTTTGACTATTTTTTTAGTATCATTGTGTTTTCACCCCATCATCTTTCTTTTCTTTGGTCCCCTCATTTTGTTTCTTTCTTTTCAAGGGACCATTTGTCGACTTACTTGTACCAACTGTTCCCTCAAGGTGGCATCATACAATTAGTTTATCATCATTAAAGTTATAGGCATACAAGACATTTTAATTTTTTGAGAAGATGTTACTATTCTTATAGCTTGCATTTCCTTCCCAAATAGGGACAAACTATAGACACCTAAATCTGGCCATCGATAACCTCCAATCATGCTTTTGGCCAATTTCTACCCAAAATGCACAATTTGGCGTAAAAACACTAAAATGCACTAAATGATGAGAAACTAACATATTCAATTTCTAATTTCAGATAGGGTATCATTAAATGGGGTAATGCAATTTGTGGGCCAACTAACTTTGATCAGATTATTTTTAGTCAAAATGCCAATTTTACACATAGGTGCTATGAATTAATCTTTCCTATCAAATCTCTTGCACAAGACATGTGCCTTCATTATTTGTTTTGGTAACATCATAAATGAGAATATGGTTCCAATGCATCTGATATTGACTTCCAATTTCAATCCAGTTAAATTTTGGACCAATAATAAGATATTCTTATCAATTTGAGTAACTTGTGCATAAAGTGCGTAATCATGCTTAAGAGCTAATTAACCCAAATCAAGGCCTAATAAAAAATTACATGGAAACTTGTTGAATACTTGTTTTTAAAAATGAATATTAAATATATACATCATCAGGTGACCTCATTTCTTGGGAAGACATCCCTAGGCCATAAATGCCAAAAATACCAGTATTCATGTGCTTCATGCCTCATCAATGCCTTCTGTGATGCCATCCATGCCTCTTAATTTCCCCTTATTCCAATGTCATGATGAGTATAACTATAAAATTAATTATAAAAATTAAATCAATCCTCAACCACACATCTCAATCTTAGGATGGACGATTTACGTTGATTCTATATATTTACAAAAATCTATAAATAGAGAGGCCATAAACATCATTTCTAAGTTATTTTGGTACAAAGTTATAATGCACAAATATCTTCAAGAAGCCATTGTAATTAGTGTTATCATGCAAAATTGATTCTAAGATAAATCAAGCCACAAGCCAAAGGTGCTAAGGAGAGATGAAGGTAGCCAAGCTTCCATTTCCAAGGACTTCATGAGCACAAACCAAGCAAGCCACTACAACAAGAATTTTTAAGCATTCAAGGAAGGTAAAAGAGGTTTCTTTTAGCATTTTAGTTGTGTGTTTTATTCATGTTTGTTAACTAAGCTCTCCCTAGTGTCTAATCCTAGATATGTTATGCTAGTTAGTGTGTTTCTTTCATTTTGTTTTCACTTTGAAACTAACACCATAGTAACCATCCTCTCTTCAGTCAAATTCCTAGATCCACAAAGAACACCTTTCCCAATACAAGAAAAAGTCAAATTTTTAGCCTAAGTTTAAACATGCATAAAGTAAAAACTGTAAGTCATTTCCATGAAGTATTAGATCCCTCCCCTACCTATTTATTCCCTCTAATCACACCCTATAGAACTCAGGTTAAAGCTTCAAAATCAATACATTAGATAAGTTGAAGTGATGGGTCCAAAAATACAACTTTTTGGTAGTGAACAAGCAACTTCTTGAGCTCCAACTGACATTTTTACCTAAATGACATCCACCTATGAATCTATCACTTTAATCATGTCCAGATAAGTATATTCCATGTTATCACACTACTAAGACATTCAAATCCACCTTAAAGTTCATTTTCACTACCATTATGGAGAGCAAAAACATTGACAACAAATATTGTCAATGTTTATGTTGTGGTTTCAAAACTGTATTTATGATGTTTCTTGAGTGAAAAATGACACTGTCAATACATTTAAAGGAGTAGATAATGTATGAGACTAGGTTATTGGCCTCTCATCAGGCATGATTGACAAACTCACCACCCATTCCAGCCTCAAAAACACCTTCCTAATACAAACAAGATGCAATTATTTAGTCTAAGTTTAAACATGCATAAAAATAAAATTGTAATTCATTTATATGAACCATCATATCCCTCCTCTACCTATTTAATCCCTTTAATTACACTCTAAATCACTTAGGTGAAAGATCTGAGATAAATCCATTAGATAAGTTCCAGTGGTAATGTGCATCCTGCTCAACCAATAAAACATACATGCATTTTTAAATTATGATGTGCAATTGTCTGAACAAATGTAATGTTGATTGAAAGTAATGTTCCCTTGACTCAAATGTTCATAGAACATTTCAAAACAACCTTACACATACTCTTAAAAATGTGATCTATCATCTCTAATATAGAAATAGTACTCCATTATTATTTTTTGTTGTTGTTCTATATTATCAAGTGTATGCATGAATATGGCAACTTGTGATGAGTTGTAATACTATGATTGAAATTATATTTGGTGTTTAAATGTGAAATTTATAGAAAAATCAACTACTAAAATAATTGAACCAAGTGGGAATGTATCCTTGCTTATCTTAAAATGTTCATCCAATTGTCTAACCTCGTGTGTGTGCCTTGCATAATCATAAACAATATTCTCCCTAAATTTGACCAAAATTTTGTAAACATGTATCTATTTTGTAACAATATCACACCTTTTAGATTCTTTTCCATTTTTTACTTGATAAGTCATTATTTTATATTTCCTTAAACCAACTAATTTTTTTCCAATTGAACTTGTAATCTCCTCATAGATACATTTTTCTAATTTTGAAAATCCATCACAAATGCTGTAATTTTCATGTAAACATAATTTTATGTAAAATAATTGTCCGTCTAGTATTTTGTAAAAGATATTTGGAATAAATTCCCTAGCTGATTTTGGTAGCAATTCAATGCCACACTACTACAAAATATTATTATTATGCAAAGTACAATGAATATGGTGAAAAAATTGTGCATTGAAAATTCAACATGTTACCTACAATAACAAGTGGTGTGTGTGTGATTTATTTTAACATAATTTTTTTTGCCATCTAAAAATATCTTTGATAAATAAAAATTTGTGGATGTTTTTCCAAAAAATTATATTACAATAATGTGAGTCATATCTAATAAATGTTTTGGATGTATTTCATGGTTATGAGAACCAAATCTTATTTTCATAACATCTCTTGCATTGGGTGAAACTCTTATATTATCTTTCCAAATTTGAGAAAGAACTCTTTGAAAGTATCAACTATAGCCTTTTCCTTTCATGGAAGTCTACTAGAGAATGCCTAGATCTTGTTGGTATTAGGTTAAATAAGTTATTCAAATCTTTCAACTATTTTCATTATTATTTTATGTTTATTTTAAGTGTTTGGCTTGTTTTTGAAACCATTCATTTTCCCCCATTTTGTTACTTACTGCACAAGTTGTAAGTACATGTCGAGCAACATTACAATCTTTGTTGTCTGATTTTAGGCCTACAATATGATATGCATCATGTAGATTTACAATAATTTCATTGTTTTCATCATCCATGTTATATGTTGTTAGTCCTAATGTGTACATCATATGTCTCACTTTAAACAATTTTATCAATGAAACAAATAATTGACATCTTTGACTATCATACTCCAAATTATGAAAGAAAGTATCCCAAATTTGTTGAGCCAGTCTTCTTGAATGGTGATAAAACATTTTTTTATGCATTATTTCTAAAAAAAATTCATAGACTTCAATTAAGTACTTTTATTTTTTACACACAATTCTTGGAAGTGTTGGTAATGGTGGAATTTGTTGAGAGGGTGTTTCAAAATGGTTATTACTTTCATTATTTAAAGGTGGGATGGTATTTTTTCCATTGTTAATTTATTAATTATATATTTCCATGAAATTTTATTGATGGTTAATTTCATCATTATTTATTTCCATCAATTTTTATTCATTCATAGGGGGTGAAGCATCATACATAGACTCATCATCAACAAGATAAAAAAATTGGAACTTTGAATGTCAACTTCCAACATTAACTAATTCATTATTTTTAATTTCATTATTATTCATTTCATTATGGTTAATTTCAACATTATTTAATTTATTATGGTTAACTAAATCATTGTTTAATTCATTCTTGTCAATTGGCTCATTATCTATGGCATTTGGTTCATCCGGATTAGGGTTTTAACCTTGTCTACCGCTAATTTTTTACATTCATATCTTGTGTTTCTCTCTCAAATATTCTAATTCCTATAGTGTTTTGTTCTTTAACATCTTCCTCCTCCTTTTCAAACGTGATCTATCACCTATTATAAGGGATAATTGGCAACTTTTAAAAGGTGGGGTTAAATACACAAGTACCATGATCTCTAAAAAGTACACAAAGAATATTTGTGGGGACATAATTTTTGATTTGGGTTAAAAATAGTCATTGAGAAGTGATCTTATTATAAAATAATCATAACACAAGTAGGGTATAAAACATTATTGCATTATTACATAACATGATCACGTTATGTGTTGTATAAGGTTCTAATCCATCCAACATTCAGAAGATTATATTAATAATAACGTGATTGCATTATGCAATAACATGATCATGTTACTATTAATATAAGCTTTGGGGTTAGTAATTGGAAATAAGAAATGAGTGTTTCCCATATTAATAATAACATGAATCCATTATTAAATAATGTGATTGTGTTACACTTAATATAGATAAGGTATTATGGATTAGGGATTACATTTTTTGTTTTAGGGATTGGATATTATAATTTATGTTTTAGGGTTTAGGGATTAGGGACTAGGGCATGTAGGGTTTGGGTTTAAGGGTGTATATAAGGTTTAATCACTCTATGCCATGTGTGAACCTAATTTTTACTATGAAGGATGTTAGTTGGGACTAAATTGATTGGTAAATAGGGAAAGTTTTTGGTTTAAAATTTAGGGTATAGTGTTTAGATCTTAGGTTTAGGATACACAAGTCTAATTTTAAATCTATAATTCTTAGTCTAAATGATGTTAATTTTGGATAAAATGATTGGTTCAACCTTTAAAGAGTTTATATTTATGTTTTAGAGTTTAGGGATTGGTAACTTTAAGCATTAGGGCTTCAGGTATAGTTTTTAAAGTATATAAGGTATAATCTTGATGGTGATTGGGGAAAATTAGAGTTGATCAACCCCCAAATCACATTTGATAGTCATGCATAACACTATATTGGTACTCCAAAGGCTAGGTTTTGGCCAAAGGTTTAAAAAATGCATTTTTTTACATCTCGTGATAAAATCAGTTATATTGTAAGCCATGTATGTTTGCAACATGTACTGGGCATTAGGGCATAGGTATTAAAATTTATGTTTTAGGGATTAGGGATTAGGGATTATGGCATATTCTTTAGGTTTAATGACCTATTTATTAATGTCCAATCATTCTATGCCATTCTCAAACCTAGTTCTTACTATAAAGGATGTTAATATGGACTAAATTAAAATTGGTAAATAGGAAAAGTTTATGGTTTACAATTTAGGGTATAGTGTTTAGGGTTTATGGTTTAAGGCTTGGGTTTTAATGTATATATGGTTTATGGTACATAGGGTCAATCACAAAGATAATTGAGGACAATTTGAATCCCTTGGATCTATTTATGACTATAAAATATGTTTCTGGGTTATCATTATACCATGGATGTCATCATCCATATTGAGTGAATTAGTCAAATGGGGTAATCATTCATGTGATTTAGGCCAAATTTATCCTTTTGAACTTAATTCTTAGTCAAAATGATGTTAATTTGGGCTAAAATGATTGGTTCAAGGTTTAAAGAGTTTATATTTATGGTTTAGAGTTTAGGGATTATGAACTTTAGGGATTACAAAGTAGGGTATAGGTTTTAGGGTATATAAGGTACAATCATGATGGTGATTGGAGAAAATTTGATCTCCTTGAACCTATATTTATGAGTAAATAATGTGAATTTGGGATCAATTATCCCCCACATCATCATAGATTGAGCATACAAAGTCAATTGTGTTAATGGATGATTAAATTTTAACCAATTTCATCCCTGTGAACCTAATTCTTACCATATATAAAGTATTTTAATTAGGGATAGATTATTTCCAAGGTTCTACTAAGCCTCAATGTAATAAATTTCATCCATATGATATCAACTGGGGATCCAAGTGCTCACCATATTAAAAAAATATGTATTTTCTCAATTTAATATGCAATTCAGTTCAAAGGATATGTGTGTAAGGAATTACATTCATATGTAATGGAAATTGGGGATTATTTATCACTGAATGCATATTAGATTGAACCAAAAAAGTATTCAATTCCAGATGATACATAAAATTAGGGCCAATCAAGGATTGCCCAAGGAATTGTGTCAACATAATTTTATTTAGGGCCCTATTTGCACACCTTAGTCAAATACTTGAGTGTTTCATTCAATATTATATGAAATTATGACCAATTAAACCCTATATAAGGAATTACATCCCTATAATAATAATTGGGATTTTTATTGTGCATGAAATTCAATTGAAAGAATATTTGGTTCAATATGATATGAAATATAATCCAAACAAGCCTTGTGTAATAAATTTCATCCTTATACTATCAACAAGGGGGTTATGTTGGTCCCAAATACATAACATATTGAATTAACCAAGTACTTAGTTCAATTGAATATGAAATTATGGCCAATTAAGGATCATGCAAGTAACTGAATACATCTAATGTCAATTACAACTTTGTTGGCCCTGTTTGTAATCTATATTCAACTAATCATGCATTTAGTTTTATCTTATAGATAATTGGGGCCAATTGAGTCCCATAAAAGTAATTTTGTACATATAATGTTGGTTGGGTTCCACTAGCCCTGATTGCACATCATATTGAACCAATTGAGTATTTAGTTTCAATATGATATGCAATTAGGGCCACTCAATCCCCAAGCAAGGAATTACATGCATCTACTGACATTTGGGGCTCTAATTACACCATGTTAAATCAATTGATATTTTTTTCAATACCATACAAAAATGGGGACAGCCAATTCCTATGTAATTAACTACTTCTACCTAATATTAATAAAGGCATTTTTCACCCCATACAAGGAATTATGTCAATCTAATGTCCATTGTGAATATTTTTCCCCAATCGCACATTATATTTAACCAATTGAGTATTTTATTAATTAATTGATCCATGTGTTTGGAATTCCTTCAATATAATTTCAATTAGGCCTTTGAAAACACACCATATTAAAAGGGAAAATGAATCTATCTTAAAAATGGTTTAAAAGCTCAGCACTAGTTTTCTTCAGTTGTAAAAACAAGTAATAATGGGGAGCTCTAATAGGACCTATTATTTTCAAAAGTTCAATAGACCTAAAAACATGTTTAAAAACATCAAAAATAATACCAATAACAGTGATTCATATGCAAATAAGAATGTTCTTGAAATGAACATGTGTGATGTAGCTTTAATAAATTATTATAGAGTTCATAGTACTTCAAAGCATGGTGAGCTAGATTGTATAAATGTTTTAAATGATTTTGAAGATTATCAAGAAGAATTATATACTTTTGAAGTTGTGCCTAACAGAGATAATGCTACAGGTACATTTGGTTCTTCAAAATCATCCAAATCTACTGATACAACTCTTATGGTGGAGACATTTGACTTTCCATTCCAAGAAGAGAATGATCTTGAGAATACTTCTGATGAGATTCATGCTTTTTATTAGTATCTAAAAAAGACATATCCTCTGAAGAATAGAGATTATAATCAACATTTGACAAGTTCAACTCCACTAAATAGCTTTGATACTCCTCTGGATCCTAAATCTGACAACAATCTAGAACCTCCAAAGGGAAGTATCACTAAATATAGTGTTGATGCATCTAGTTATTCTAGTATGAGTGGATGGAATATAGTTGAGGACATAAAAAAATATTAAAGATAACACCACTTTACATGAGTTGACTCAAATTACTAAATAAAGAGACTTTTTATTAGAATTTCTAAGCAAGAAGCCTAGTAGATCACAAAAGGTTACAAATGCTAATGTTTTTATGTACATGAGAAAAGTAGAGGTTCCACCTTTCTTACTAACAATTAGATTTTTTGGAAAAAATTGCATAATTATTTTTTAGATTTAGGTGCCTCTACCAATATCATGCCAATAGGTATTTACCAAAAAATTGGTTTAACTCTAATTAAGTTTGATAGAGTAGTAACTCAATTAAACAAATCAAGAGTTAAAGTAATTATTGAATTGTTTAATGTTCACATGCAGATTGCTTCTGAGCCAAGGGTCTACAAATTCATAGATATCCAAGTTGTGGACATTCTAGATGCTTATGGAATGTTACTTAGTAGGGATTGGACAAAAGCATTTAATGGATACATGTCCACTTACTGATTACACTTATGGATAGCATGGAGAGGAGTATCCAACCAAATTAGAATATAAAGGGAGAAAAAAATGAAGGGCATGATCACTGAGTAAAATGGAACCAATGAAAGGGTTAACATGGTTGATGCTGAACCAGGGGTTTATACTCTTGATACTCCCCAGGTATGTGACTCTAAAATTTCTCATGCTATGTCTGGATTGTGAAAATTATATTTTGATGGTGCTAAATGTAAATCTAGATCTAGGGTAGGAATTTTTCTAATCAATCCCATTAGGAAAGAGTATAATTATTCCTTCAGACTTTAGTTTACATGCACTAAAAATTTGGCTAAGTATGAATGACTAATCTTAGTATTGCAATTTTTTATCAAACATAAGGTCAAAAAACTTCTAGTTTTTGGTGATTATAAACTAGTGGTTAATCAAGTTAGAATCAAATACCAATTCAAATTGTCTTATATTAAGAAGTACAAATTTAGAGTGTTTGACTTGATTGATTAATTTGGCACTTTTAACATTATGTCAATCCCTAGGGGAGAGAATAAGTTTGTTGATGAACTAGCTTCAGTTGTAGCCAAACTGATGCTAAATTAGGATTCAAAACTAGGAATGTTTACCATTGAGATAATCTGATGTCCATCTATTACTAATGATGTCAACCATTTACAATTTTTTAATGATGACTAGTATATCATTCAATTCATGAACAACTAAAGAATAGTTGAGTCTCATATTATTGATTAGATCAATGAAAACTCTCTTGATGGCTATCAAATTAATAAAAAGATAGTGAAATTGAATGGCAATAAAATTCCCAAAGGTATGATTTCCCTAGAAAGATTGTTTGATAAAGACACACTCGATGAGACTGTACAAGATTCCAAAGTAAATGGGAAATATTATAATACAATTGACCTAAGAACTTAAGGTCAAATTTAGCCAATAAACCTTGGTAAATAATGCATAAATATTGAGACTGTAAATGCTAAAAGCATACTAACCAAGTACCAAGATATTATTGCATGGTCCTATAAAGACATAAATATCTTTGATCCCAGAGTCATAACCCATACCATTACATTAAAAGAAGCCTCTATACCTTTTAGGTATAAACAAAGACCAATTAATCTTGTCTTGAAACCATTAATTTACAAAGAGGTCAATAAGCTATTGGATGCAAAAATAGTGTTTGTCATTAAAAATCATACCTTGGTAGCTAACTTAGTACTATTTAGAAATAAAAATGGAGAAATTAGATTATGTATTGACTTTATAAATTTAAATTAATCTTCTGAAAAGGATAATTATCATTTACCTTCCCTTGACCAAGTGATTCTAAATGTTAGTGGTTCTGGTATGATGTATTTTTTAGATAGTTTTTTAATGTATAATCAAGTACTTGTGAACAAGGATGACATAATGAAGATTACATTTACTACTAAGTGGGGAACTTTTACCTACAAAAAAATTCCCTTTGGACTAATCAATGTAGGTGCAACATTTCAAAGAACTATGGACCATGATTTTCAAGGTCTCATAGGTAAGTGCATCATTATATATATGGACGATCTGACTGTGTTCTCTAAGAATAGGTAAGATCATATTATGCACTTGAAATAAGTATTTGAATGTTGTAGATAGTATGGAATTTACCTTCATCTCAAGAAAAACATTTTTGTGTTACTGAAGGGAAGTTATTAGGACATGTTATAACCAAGGATGATATTTCTATAGATCTTGATAGAGTAAATACCATATCCAAAATAGAACCCCATAACAGTATCAAAGAATTAAAATCTTTTTTTGGGAATATCAATTTTGTGAGAAAGTTAATTTATGGTTTTGTAAAAATTGTGAAGACATTAAATGACATGTTTAAGAAAGATGCTAAAGTAATATGGAATGAAGAGTCAAAGAAAGCTTTCTAGGACTTTAAATAAGTAATAGGACAATCCCTAGTGCTGATTAATGCAAATTTCACTAAATATTTCTATCGTTATTCATTTGTTTCTAATCATACAATAGTTTTTGTTCTAACTCAAAAAATAAGTAAATGTATTCAACCAATTACATTTATGAGCACTAATTTCAAGAATGTTGAGTAAAACTATTCTATGATTGACAAATAAACATGTGATTTAGTTAAGGTAGTAAATAAATTTAGAAACTATATTCTTAGGAATAAAGTGCATGCAATATTGTCAGATCTTGCTATGAAACTTATGCTTAGTCAATTTGAACTAAGAGAGAGAAGAGGTAAGTGGATGTCTATACTTCAAAAATATGATATTGAAAGATAAATTGCCAAGATGGTAAGATGTCAAGGGTTGATTTAGTTAATTACTAATACTAATCTGAAGCTAAGTGTCATACAAGTAGATCAACAATGTTTTCAACCTAATAATTGCTACGATTCAATTATTTATTTTCTAATCAATGGTTATTGTCTTACAAGATTGAGTAAAGAGCAAAGAAGAACTTTGAGGCTCAAGGGAACACATTTGTTGATCAAGGATGGAGTACTCTATAGAAAGAAACATGAAGGCATATATTTGAGATGTGTTTCCAAGGAAGAAGTAATTGAGATCTTGAGTAATTTTCATGAAAAACTTGGAAGTGGACACCACTTTGGAAAGAAAATAGCTCATAAAATCATAAAGATAGGTTATTATTGGTGTACAATATTCAAGGAAGCTCAAAAACATGTTATAGAGTGTCATCCATGTCATATTTTTAACACTAAAGAACCAAAAACAACCCCACCATTGAATCCTATTTTAATTGACAAACCTTTTACTCAATGGGGATTAGACTTTTTGGGGGTGATCATCCCCAATTATTTAGATGGACACAAATATGTGCTTATTGAAACTGATTATTGCACAAGGTGGATATAGTTAATAACAACCAATCATTATAGAATTGAAGATGTAGTCAATTTCTTGGAAGAGAACATATGCACTTAATCTGGGACACTAATATCTCTAATTTGTGATAATGGATCAACCTTTTTATCCATTGAGATGACCGAGTGGGCATATGAAAAAAACATAATTCTCAATTTCTCATCAAATAATTACCCTTAAGGTAATGGATTCCTAGAATCAACTAATAATAACTTGATGAAAGACATTAAAAATTATACACCTGAAACACCAAGGACATGGCGTAAATTGCTCGAATATGCTCTATGGATAGACAAAACTAGAGTGAAGCAAGCTCTCAAGGCATCATAAGTTTTGATAGTATATGGTCAAGAATCAATATTCCCTATTAAACTCAAGATACTAATGAATGAGTTCATGCAAGAGTACATGGAAGAAGATCAAGAGTATGCAAATTCAAGGTTACTTGGCATTATACAAATGGAAGATACAAGGGAAGAAGCCTTTTCCAAATTTAGAAGACATCAAACCAAATTTAGAAGGTGGTTTGAAAAGCATTAACATATTAAGGTGTTTAGACAAGAAGACCTAGTTCTTATTTGGGATAAAGCCTCAGAGCCAAAAGGAAAACATGGGAAATTCACCCCTTTATGGATTGGCCCATATCAAATTGCTAAGGCATTAGAAGATAACACTCTCAAGATTAAAGACTTGTAGGGAACATAGTTTACATTGCCAACTAATGGGAAATACCTCAAACACTACTTATCTTTTATCACACCACAAGTCTTGATGGAGTAATTTGTAAGACTAGTTTGAGTTAGTGTAGGCAGGCTTTATTTTGTTTTCTTCTTACTCCTTATTTGTATATAGTGTTTGTAAATATTTGTTTACTTGTTCGTTTGCCTATTTGGTGTTTTTAATTTCTTTGCTTTGTTCCTTGCTTTCAATGAGTCTTTTAGGATAGTCATCAGTTCAAAATTCATCTAATTTCTCAAGAACTTCTCAAATCAAGAATGCAGGTATGAATCTTGAATAATGGTCGATCATGGAATTTAGAAATGCAATATTATGTTATAGTTTTGAGAAATTGGTAAAGAACAATGAATAGGTTAATTGTTCCTTAAAATCTTAAATCTTGTTCTATATCTAAATTTGATTCTAATGAGGATTGCATATGTTGAGTGAAATTTTAAATTGTTGAGACAAAGTCATGTCAACACTTAATTAACATTATTACCTGGGACAAAATTTAAAACAAGGATGATTGTCTAAAAATCAAACATTTGACAAAATCCTAGAACCTAGCTAGTTCTGGTCCCCAATCTTTGTTAGAAAGACAAATATATTTGACAAAATACAAAAAAGAGATTTATTGCAAAATTCAAGAGATTTTTGACTAAAGGTAATTTTGGTAACCTCCATTAAGGCTATGGATGCCTGGATGGAAGTGGAACAAGGCCTTGAGTGAGACCAAAGGTATTTTTGTGGGGGCTATGGTTGGTTGGATGGCAATAGAGCAATGCCCAATCCTTCCTCTCATAAAGCATGATTCTGACTAAACATATAAATATGCTATAAGTCAATGTGAATGATTAAAGACATAAAATTTGGAATTTTTTATCTAATTACATGGAAACCATTAAGTGGAATCAAATCACACACATAACATGACTGAGTTTTGATGCTTGATCCTAATTTTGCATGTTTAAGAATTGTTTTAATTATGCATTAATCTTAAATGATGGTACTTGATCAAGTGGAATAATTAGCCTAGTTATTAGTTTGAATAAAGAGTATCTGAATTCTAACATATTGCTATGTTTTCCCCAAAATTTGTCATTGGTTGAGGTCAATATACCGCTATTTTTGAGAAATAAGGACCTTTTTTTCAAATTCTTCAAATTTGTGTTTTGAATTGAAAGTTTCACTTGATTAGAGTTCTTTATTTTAAGATCATCCACACCAATGTCTTGGATGGAATATTTACATATGATCCTTTTTTTAATCCATCTAATGTTGGTAATGTTTTCTTCTTGTGTTTCCATGTTGCACATTTTATGTTTTCTTCTTGTGTGTGAATAGTGTTTAAGGTTTTATGATTTAATTCTAATTTGACCCATTATTTGGATAAAACCTTAGTCTTTTAATCAAATAATTGAATCCATGTTTGAATATTTAAAAACCCTTAGTCTGATTATTTTATCCTAAGTTATTTTGAATTAAATTAAGTTTTGTGCAGGATCCAAATTATCATGGGAGCTCTTTATTTTGTCTTAGACTTAGTTTAAGTTTTATCCAAAGTTTTAATCCTATTTATTAACATGACTAAAGTCTTAGTCTAAAGACTTATGCCAAGTTGTTTATAATCCCCAAGTCTTAACTTAGTTTATTTACCATAATAATGAATTAATGCAAGGAAGCCAAGTGTCAAGATCTCAAGAACCTAAGTAATATATAAACAGTATGCGAGCACCCTTCTAGGTGAAATTATCAAAGATTTTGAGATGAAATGTGAGAGTGATAAGTATCACTATCTTGGAGGTAGATCAAATATCTAATGATGATCTAAGAATAAAATCATCAAAGAGCTTGTGAAGGAATGCAAAAGTGAAAAGTGTTATGAGAGCATTAAACCAAGTTTTCAAAGTAGATAGGGAGTTTATGGAGATGCCAAGTGGTAAAATATTAGGAGTTTGAAAAGAAATCAATGAACTGTGATGAACCCAAAGGCAATAAGGATCAATGGCACATGTTTGATCATGCATCTAAAAAATCAATAGTGTCAATGAAGGTAGACTTTTCAAAGAGACAAGAATGAATACGATAATGACATGTGTCACAACTACAATGAATAGAATGAAGATCAACTAATAACGTTCAATTACCTAAATCAAAATCAATAGTGAGTGAAGATTCAATAATTTATAGGCCCTAGATTGAATGAGAAGCTTCCACATGGCATAAGATCATTTGACCAAGTTTGTAAGGTACATAAAGAATCTGCATAGCTACCAAATGGAAAAATCTTGGGATCTTGAAAATAAATCAATAGAGCATGATGAATCAAAATTTAGAAGAATCCATAAAAGATCAATGGTGCCAACTTAATCAATCCTCATGATTAGATGTGAATGTGACACGTGTCTAAAAGTGACAAATGATGACATTTTAAAAATTAATGAATAGTGTGACATGGCGATGCCCCATAGGTAAAAGACATCATATTTGGAGATATTTTAGGCTATAACACATTAAAGGTATAAATGCATGATCCAAGTAAAATATATGGCATGAAATCTCATAGTCCAAACTTGATTTCCATCATTGAAACTCTATGTAAACCTCTAAAAATTGCTAGAGTGTATGGATTATCCCAATTATCTTTGGATTCACTGTAACTGAGATAAAGAGGTTGAATTATTATTTGTAATTGAATAATTTGATCATGATTATAAAAATGGTAAGACATAAGAATGTTTTAAAGGAAGATGGTGAGCTATATTTGGAAACAAATGCTGAAAGATGTGTGTTTAGGGATATAAAGTTTGTTTCTACAGCTTTGAATATGGGAGACAATAATTGGTCAAAATTATTCTAGATATTTGAGAACCAACCAACTATCACTAGAGAGAAGAGAAAAATATCTTAGTGAAGAGACACTACAATGACATTGTATCCATACAAATTATTAGACTGCACTACGCTATGGTTGAACCTAAGGCACTTCATTATATTGGCATTCTTGGTCCTATTTTTAAGGAAGATAATATAGACAAGGGTATGTTAATTAATGAACACAATCATAGGAAGGTGGCTTAAATTTTTACTATTTCATTTGAATCCTATTATAAATTACCCAAACCCATATTGACCTAGATTTTATCAATTCCTGGGCTAAAGACTACAATCTATATGGCACTATGGCTATGTGGTTAGATTTTGGCAACTAGGTGTTTTTAGACCTCAGTAAGAATATCCCTCCCAGTTAGTTTATATGAGGGGTTAGGATGATAATGACAATGTTCAAAAAGTTGCGTGGGTGTGCAACCACACTGTATGTGGATCCATTGTGTGTGCCCATGGTTTACTTCATTGTTTCAAATGTGATAGTGCTTTTACTAGGTGAGATAATTAGCATCTCCTTAAGTAGATAAATATTTTTAGTCAGGCATGAGAGGAAGATTTAGTTTTATATGATGTCCTACCTCTTATATGCTATTTATGAAACCACTAAGATCCAAAACTAGAGAGAATGGTCCTTAATTGGAACCCAAACTATTTCACAATATTATTCCAAGCTGCACATCTTTAAATATAGAGAACACATTCAATTTATTTGTTATTGTGTCTACCTATCACTAAGTGAATCCATAACTAGCATTCCCATGGAGAGAGTAAGCCCTCTAATTAGTAAATCTATTGAAGAAATAGGAGATATATGGTTTGACCCTAACTATATAGTCATAAGGATTGAGGGGACTCAAAATTATCCTCTCAAGCTACCTGTCCATATTCTTGATAAGCTAACATAATAAGAGATGGACTAATAATTGTTCCATGTCAGAGATGTTCTTTGCAAGACCAAAAGAAAGGGACTTCTTCACAGCCTCCCTATAACTATTAGAAAAACCATATTCAAGTAGTGGGATAATATTGACGATGCATCAAAGCATATATCATATTTCAATCTACAGATAGATGAACTTAGACAATGGGATCCTTATGGAAGGTTTATAGAGTATTTGAAAATCAAAGTGATTATGAATGTGCCCTATGAACTTCAGCATGGTGCCTTTGATTCTATATACAACAAGTCATATAATTAACTTGTAGTCACTATAAGGTTAAAGTAACATAACCTAAAGCCTAGGTCTAGACTATAGAGAAATCAAAAATTGGATGATGGATGATAATTAGGCCCCAAGTAATATCATTTGAGTAGTGGTGGACCTTTTAGACCTCCATCAGTTAGTGAACATGCAAGGGTGCCAATGGAGTATAGGGATAAAGAGAAAAGGTGAGATGAGATTACTTCTAGCTCATCAGCTCATGAACCTTCCATGGTAGTATAACATGAATCACATCAAGAAGCTATATATCCTCAATAGTCTATTGAATATTTATTAAACATTCTATCTATGACATATATAGATTGAGATGAAGAAGATAAGACAAGTGTTGAGGAGACTAAGGATGACAAATGGAAATATTTGGACTTAGTAGTTGTTGACCCCCAAAATAAAATTTGAGACTAATCTTGTATTAAGAGATAAGAAACCAAGGTTGACATTCACTCTCCCATTGAGTGAAGTCAATTTATTTGTAGAAGTAAATGCCATATCTTGTCTAGCAATCCCTCAACGGTTCATTTATGAATCAAGGTTACTCACTATCCACCACCCTTGGGCTATGGTGAAAATTAATGATAAACCCTTGACACATGAAATTAAACCATGGATCATTTCTCTATAGGAGGAGAAGGCAAGGAGATTGGTGCACCAAGTCAATCAGTTGAATCACAAATGGAGATATTAGTTCCACATGTAACCCAATCTTTAGTTGGGGTCAAATATGATTTGAAGATTGCTAGTTTGCAAAGGGTGGCTGAGAAGAATGACATCTAGGGAGGTGAAGAAATAATATATCGAAAGGTGGATCCCCTGACTAGTTTAACCCAAAAGAAAGGATAAAATCTTGGTGAAGATCTTATTTTTCAAGAAGATATCTTGGATTTGGCCCAAACATAAGAAGCATAGTTGCAAGCTATTATCAAAGGGTTAAAGCAACAAAAGAAGAACTTAGAATAATAGTCTATCTTATTAGTACCATGAGACATGGTAAAATAGTTTGAAACAACCATGTATGATATATTCACTTCTGTGAAGGTAGTAAAGTCTAAGCATGACTTGGTGAATAAGCAGGTATTTTGGCTGTAAACAAAGTTAGCCCATGGCAAAATTCAACCAGCAAGATATAATATTTGATTAATATTTTGATAGAGGATAAAATTCCTATATTTAAAAACATTAGCCTAGCCCATTTGAATATGGATATGGTTGTATTGATAGATGAGGTCAAAGCTTTTAACAAAATGATCAAAGAAATGGGAGTCTTTCAAAGGATCTTAAGAAATTAGAAAATATAATGGTCCATCTATTGGGAGGCTTAATCAAGGATCCTAATTCACTTAGTCCTATAGGATTGATAAACAATGAGGAATTAAAATACATGGCTACCCAATTTATGCAAGAATTAAAAAATCAAAGGCAAGAAAAAAGAGGGGAAAAAAACAAAAAGATATTGGATATGATCCTATTTGTATAAGAGAAGATTGGAGAGGTAAGGAGCATCAAAGAAGGTGTGGACTAGGCTGACAAAGATATTAAGGGCCTAGCAACTTATGAAAAATAACTTTTCATGAATCCTATCCTTAAACCTCAGGCTAATTCATGAGTAACATAACTAAGTTGTCAAGATCCTGAAACAAAAACAAGGGATTACAACATCAAAGGGTTCTTAAAGTCAAATTGGTTGGCTTAGGAATATGGTATTTTATAGAAACATGTATACTTTGGAAAAGGATTTTTTTTTGTAAAAGCATGTGCAACTTTGTAAAGCACATTACTTATAGGTCAGTCCTTTATAAAGTGTCTATTTATAGAATGTTGTAGAAAGATAGATGTCCTAGATACTTGTACAATTGTCATTTGATATGACTGACTGACATACCTATTTAGTCTTCTATAAAAGGGGTATTGTCATTTGTAAAGAGGTGGGGAGTATTTCAGAAAAAAAAAATATTATGTAAAGTTTGATAAATTAATAGAAGTAAGGAATTTTACAAAGATTGTTAAATATTTGTTTGTGTTTGCTATTATTGCTACTCTCTTAATTATTTGTTTAGATGTTCAGATTTGAATTGTTTTCATAGATTATATATGTGCATATATGAGTGCATAATTTTTAATTTGTTCTTATGCTAGGTTGATTGAAGGATTTTAAGTTCATTTCATTTTTATTTCTTTCTTTGAGGATGTGCTTATGAAATTCTTTTATGGAAGTAAATCTCTAAAGTAACTCCAATTTTTAGTTTATTTAAATTAGTTTTCTTCATGTGATTTCTAATGCATATCATGGTTTCAAATTATGACTAATTATAAGGAATACATGACCTTGATAGGTTGTTATTAAAATAGTAATAATATCAATCAAAATTCATACATTTATCTATTTTTGGTTGTTAATTTATACTTTTAAGGTGAATGTTTATCATCTCCATATGAGGTGATTCTTTGGTTCCCATTTAGAACCTTTTTGATTAACATTTTAATATATTTTTTACTTTTTACATTATATAATTATAAAGTATAGTAGATAGTATGGAATGAAGAACACATAGTTCAAATCATATATCAATCTTAAAAATAGTTTCTATTATTTATACTCTCATTTGTAATTTTTTTTTTTAATGTGTTTTTATTTTTTTCAATTCAATTATGGTTTCATAAGATATTAAATTATCTAAATAGTGTGTTGTGTGTTGAATTGCATAGGTTTAGTTAAGATTAAGTTAATTTATTTTTAATTTATAAATTACTATGAAATCTTTTCCTTAAAAAATTAATCAAGAATTTTATTTTGAAGTTTACATTGGACAAATAAGGTGTTTAAAAAAATTATATCTCACAAATTTGTCTCATTTTATATTGCATGTTTAATTATGCTAGTGGGTATAACTTACATTGTCAAACAAGGATGGTAGTGGATTTGAAGTGTAATGGTGTGAGATGTTAATAATAATAACTGATCTTAAAATTCACATCTATTGGATTGCATAGGGTATTTTTGACCTTAACTTTAATATCCATTTAATCATCATATATCTTTGTTTTTCCTTGTTTGGGAAAGGTGAAAAGTAATGATATCTTTGGAATTCAATATTTTGAGTACATTTTATTTTAGACTTGAAAATATTTTTAGAGCTCAATGCAATGGTAAAATTAGATTTAGGACATCTATTTCCAATAAGTGAGAATTTTATAGAGAAATTAATGGAGTCAAATTAATCAATATGGTGTGTGAAAAACATAAAAATTTGGCCTCAAAATTAATATCTTTCAACAAAAATCGGGATAATTATATCTAAGATATATCTTATAGCTATGTCAATAGGCATAACTTATAATGGTAGACAAGGGAAGTGGTGGAGTGTAATAGTGTGAGATGTCAATAAAAATAGATGACCTTAAATTTCATATCCATTAGACTACTATATTGTATATTAAACTAACATTTGATGTTCATTTGTTTTCCGTGTACATGTTTTTATTTTTTTTGAGATAAGTGATTGAATAATTGTGATGCATTGTGCATACAGTGGAGTTTAGACCTCTTATTTTCTTAAAATATTTAGTTGAACCTAGCATAAGTAGATTTAATTTGTGTATCTTTATTTATTAAAAAAATTGTCATAAAGAATGAAGTTGTTGATTATTATGGTTAAATCTGAGAATATAAATACCTTAAAATTAATATTTCTTTATATTTTTCAAATAAATGTGTATTTAAACTATATGTATTAATTATTTATTATTGACATATTACAAACTCATTATTTCTTTTTATGAACACTTAAAGTTGGAAACAGTCCAAAGATTAACTATTTTAGTAAGACAAATTCAAAATATTTCAAAATCATTTCAACTAAATAAAATTATAATTTATTATAATCATTACATTCATTATTTTATATATAATCATTTAAAATAATTAAATTGTAATAACTAAATAAAAAACTAATTAATTAACAAAGTTTTATATTTATTAATATAATAAAAATAAATATATTCTTAATATTTTACCAAAAATGTCTCATATCCTCAAACCTTAAATTAATCAGCATCTTCCATAACTCCTAATATAGTTTGTGGCATATATTGATTCATTTGTATTTTTTTCAAAATATTTTACTCTAGATTTATTGATATAGTTAGGAGAAAAGATTGAAATTCAAGTGCGAAAATCTAGAAAGATTGAAATAATAATCTCTTCTTCCTTATGTGAATAATGTAAAAATATTTGAACATTATAAAATGTTTTTGTATATTATATTCTATCAAATTATTCATTCAAAAATATATAAATAAACTTCATTTTAAATAATTATGAAGAAATGAAAAGCCAATTCCACATAAAAACTTGACTATTTAAATAAAAGTTAAAAGACATTGAATAATTCAATTATTCAATTTATTAACATTAAAGTACATAAATAATATTAATTCAATAAAATATATTTTTATTTTTATGTAAAAATATCTTTTAATTTATCTATGTTTTCCTATAAAATATGATACATATGTGAAAATGCCCTTTCAAATAGCAACTTAAATTTTTAAATAAAAAAATTATTGAAAAATCTAACTGTTCTTCCTCCTAAACCTTTAAAGAATTACATTATAGTTCATCAAGAATCTGTTAGCATTGAGAGAGATGATGTATAACTAATTTTCTAGATTAGTTAGTTGCAAGGATAGGAAGTTAAAAGCACAACGGTCCATAAAATCCTGTTCTGTGTAATAATCCATACCTGCATTGCCATTTGCCGTGTCATCTTTCGTTATTCTTCTAAAATGTTTTCTTTGGCAGTAGCATTCATAGAATATTATTGTTAAAATAGTGCACTTATGAAAGTGTTAACATAGGTTAGGATCACTTGTTTGCTTAACAAATATAATTAATTTTAGGTACCATATGTTAGGATAAGTAATTTTTATTTCAGAAGGTGTAAGTATGTTATAAGGTATGATTTAATTTGTGTTTCCGTAAAATATCTTTTCAAAGTAAAAGAGTGTAAATTATTAGTTGTAACTTATTTGAAATTTATAGATATTTATTTTATATTATCTTTTGTGAACGAAGTTTTAAGTATAATAATTTGATATTGTTAATAGAAATAATGGTGGAAAATGAGATTGTGTGTTCCTTCATACAATAGTGTATTATTTAAGGAGGAGATATTTTCTATATAAACTAACTACTAATGATTAAAATTTTATTATTATGTATGTTTTTTTTTAAATTCTCAAAATAGACAAACAAAACTTAATGCAAGAATACTCATCATCATTAAAATAATTATTCAAATTACATTGGTATATTAGTTTATAATTTGTTTTACTCCTAAATCACTTTATAAAAGACTAGATGAAATTAAGAGGAAGTTATTTTAAAAACATATATAAAATGTGAATAAATAACAATTAATTGAAAAATGATTATTTTTTTCAAATCTAAATTTTTTCAAAGATTATGATCATCTAATTTAAATAATTAAATCTCATCACCAAATTATACTCAATATAATTCAACAAAAAAAATAGGCCTTATGAATATTAGAAATCCCTGCCCCTTATTCTTGTCATGCTCTTAAAAAAACCCCTAAAATGTCCTATATTTGGAATGGTATGACGAAAGTTACTAGTATTATATACTAGTAGTTGTCTCATGATTAAAACAAAGCTTGAAGTTAGATAAAAGTTGTTCATATTTAGTTTATTCTAATGGTAATGTACTTTAATTTTTTATTTGTTTAAATTAAGCGTTTATCTTTTTTTTCATTATTTTGTAAGTCTTTTTTATTTTAAATTGTTTAATTCAATTATCAATTTTTTTTATCATCTTTGTAAAAATATTATATTATAATTTTTATATACATTAAAAATTTATTATTTTATATATTATATAAAAGGTGTAGTTTGTAGAAGTTAATTCTAAGTATAATCTTTGGAAGCAGATTAAATATATAAAACTTGTTTTCGCATAATTGAGGGAGGTCTATTCTAGCAATGTGTTTTTTGGTTTGTTGGTCATTGTTTAGTTTAAAACAACATTAAATACTACTCATTTCCAAATTGACATTAAAAAACTTTCATTAGAAAATAATTAAATTACTATATATTTATCTAAACAACCTTTAGTTTAAATAAGATAGAAAATAATAACTTCAAATAATATTAAAAAAAAGT